>JABJVR010012206.1:0-44108 GCA_025773905.1 Chitala chitala | reverse complement strand
CGTACTATGGAATAAATTTTAAAATTATTGCAATGTTAAAGGGCAGCCGGTTGTTTTGTTTTATTGTCTGCTTTTTTAAAAACCCCCCCCCCCACTAAAACACACCGCCACACTAGATTACAGTTTTGGCATGCTTTTATTCCCCGCCAATCAGTGAAACTCCATCCTTTCTCTCTTCTGTTACCCACACCCTGTTGTTCTGCTCCAACCACCTCAAATCATTTTCGCCGCTCCATGTGATGTAAACGACTTATTAATGAAGCCACAGCCATAGCACGGACCTTCACAAGGGCTAAACATCGCTCAGACAGCCTCGCTGGGCTGCTAAGTGTTTCTTCACACTGTGAATGGAAATCTGGATCACCTTGAGTCCCGGGGGAGATCAGAGCTGTATAAAAAGAATAAAGCCCATATGAGAGCAAGAGCTGTTTAGCTGGGGGCGTGTCTAAAGCCAAACACAATACCTCAGTGTTTAGGACTAGTGGGTGCACATGTAACTTGAGAACTTTCCTTCAGAGCAGACAGGTGGGCCCTATCTGTGGATACCTATATCAAATTGCCAAAAAAAAAACAATAATAATAATGGGACATTTTCTGTTTAAGTCATTTGAAGTAATAAATAAAATTAAAACCAGTTGTACTGTTAAAGGGAAAAAGGCAGTTACAGCAATGCAGGTGCAGTAAACATGTTTTGACATTTTTTTAAGTATGCATAAACAGAGCCCTAGGGGGTGGGGGGGTCATACGTAAACACCACGTTGTGGGTGAAGAGTAATTAATTACTTGATCACAGCAAGCTGGTAAAGAAAAAAGGGCAACACAGGGGGGCTGAAATGAACTACATGTTCGTTGGTTGGAAAGTAACACTGAAAGGTGGGTAGAAGAACAAAGCAGTACTTTGTTCATAGTACAAAACAATATTCAGAAATATTTACGAGCTCAGAATGGCATATGAATGGCACAGAAATATGATGTTGATGGTTATTGGAGCAGATACAAAGGCACAGGCCAAAATCTACAAGCATTCCAAAGAAATGATAGTGTTTAAAACCCATTCATGCATCCATTTCTATCCAATTTGGGGTTACTGTGGATTGTACTGGATTCCATGTGGAATGTTATGCAGAATCCAGCCCTCTGCAAGAAGGAACAGCAAGAAAACACTAAAAAGTTCACTCTCCTTAAACTGAGGACGAACAATGGCGAGAAGAAGCATAACGCAACAAAAACGAGTTGGTTTTAGGAGAAACAAAGTCTGCTGGTGACACAGAGAAACACGGGTTGTCTCCATGACATCAAATTCAATTTTAGCAAAAGACAAGAAACCAGAGAAACTATCAACAGGTGCGCTGTCTCTGTGTGGCATTCAGATCGGATCGGCCGACTTTAACGGATACACAGCCAATCAGCGTGCTCAGTTTGTGCTTGCGGCGGTGTCTAAACATGAACAGCAGAAGAAAACGAAGCGATGATTTATCTGGGACGTGCGTTTGTGTCGTATTGAACCGTGATGAGAAATGCGCAGCGAGAGAGCATCATGCTCCCTCTGTTGCTGCGCATAAACAACGCGTGTTTATAACTGTCCAGCAGAGAGCTTTCGTTCACTGTGATGAGCGAGTGCATCCTGGCGTTCAGGAGTTTGGAAGCTCACCGAGAAGATGGATTACTGGACATTCTGAACAGCGTATAACACTTTTTGTCTCCTGTGGCTACTTATATACCCCCTTTTCAAAGAAGAGATTTGGAGCAATTGTTGATTTCTATTAACATTCCTGACTTTCTAGAATTTATACATTCAAAGAACATTCTGGGAAGGTACATATATATCTAGAATAAGAACAGTATTTACACAGTCTAATGATGTATAACAGAGGTTAGGCTTCGTTTATATATATATATATATATATATATATATATTCACGTTTCAAGTGAGTTCATCCCACGGCATGCTCAAACACTTAATTTGTTCTGAAAATTGGCTACTGATTGGTTCTGTGAAGGCTTTGAGAAACAACCTAGTTTACAGGTTGTTTACACTCTAAAAGCAAGGATCATGCAGCAAGTCCCATCAAAGCTTGTGCTCTGGAGGTTTTACGGTTAAAAAAAAACTGCTGCTACATTCAGTCTGTGCCCAGACATTGTCTCCCCCCTTATTATGAAAAAGGACTTCCCTTAGCCACCTTTCTGCTGTTAGTAATAACTCACACTTTTTATTTAATCCCACAGCTATACAGAGAATGTTGCACTATGTCATTCCACGTCTTTGAAAAAGGTCCCCATTTTGGCTGCAGTTAAATAAGCAAATACACCGACTTGCAGAGATATTTTTTAAACATCATAATGGCAGCCCACATTTTCTTCAGAATATCATAATCTCCCAGCCAAGCCATGTCATTTTTTTTAAATAAAGGCTATATGCCATGCACATGCAGTGGTGGGGGGACGCTGTTCTGAAAAAACCCAATAAATATCTTTCAGCATTATTCCATAACATTTGTTTGCCCAGAAGAGGCTTCTGAAAGACCGTTAAGAACCTTGAGACACTCCCATCATGCACTCCCCCCCCCAGTGCTACTGGTTCTTTACATGCCCAGATTTTCTTATTGGATTTTACTAAAAAGCATTTGGTGGCAGAAGGATCACTAGTGAACCGAGGTGTAAACTCAGTTAATGCAAACAGGACAACATAAAAAAAAGATTTCAACAAATTAAAAAAACTCAGTGTGACACAGTATGTAGAAATCCCTCATGAATATTTACACTGACACGAAAATTGATGTAGGCTGCTGCCGCGCGCGGTTTACAATGCTTATTTCAAATCATACAGCGCGTATAACAAATAACGTTCAAAATCCGATAGGTATGCCCATAAAAAATTACTCTGCAGGTCTAATGGGGTTGGCGTTACATTTTCTTACTTTGGTTTTTAGTCTATGTTTTCATCCATCCTAGAAAAGCGGCCTTTGATGTGTCTGTTTTATTTTTACTGAGCTAATAAGTCCAGTCCTGTGTCCTCTATATCAATATTTTATTAATTGTAATGTGAAGACTCAGGACTATCAAGCAATCAGTGTGACTGCCTCAGGTTTCAATTAGGAAAAATCTCATGCCATTAAACTGTCTGCTTGTTATATAATGGTTAAAAGACCGCTGGTATTCATTAATTTTTTAATCACTCATCTGATCCATAGTTAATTATTGGACTACATAGATAACATGTATTACAGCTGCTCAGTGTTGCAGAAGCATAATAGCCTTGCCTCAACCTCTCTTGAACAATGTCAGCATGTTGGGGACACGAATATTTGAAGCTGGTATTGCAGTTTCTGAGGAGCCGCCGTTGTGCCCTAAGGAAAGACACTCAGCTGTGAATCTTCAACGAAAAGAGCGCACCCCTTGATGAAAGGTGGCTTCTGAGCAGATGAAATACAATCAAAAAAAATCCTCAAATGAATCCTTCTGAAGATAAAAGGAGGCAAATCAGTGGGCCTTCTGGTCACCGAGCTGTGAAGGTCTAGACCGGAACTGGACGGGAAGGCTCTTTGACATGAAAGCTAGAGGAGCAAGCTTGAGCAGCCCACGATGAGCGGAGTGATGGACGTTCGGTGCATCGCTGCTAGTTAGCGGATGATCTGCATCTGCGGGAAGAAACTCCAACCAGCTGCGCCTTCAAGGAACGATTTCATTTTTGCGGTGCGCTTGTCCATACATATTCCTCCCGTTCAACTTCGACAAGCTCAGGGACTAATTATCACTTTGAAAAATCTATGTCGGCCCACCCCCAGCGCCAATGTCCTGCTTAGAATGAAACTCGAGTCTGAAATTAGTACCATAATTGTGTCTGTGATCATAAATGTAGCTTTAAGAATGCAGAAGGATCAGGCGAACATTAAGGCTTTAAAGCCGTAAGATCGTTACTGTTTTATCATCACCTTTCTTAAGTCTATTAAGAAGAATACATCATTTTTCTATGAGAACTAGAAAATATTATGATTCATTGGTTGTGTGGTGTTTTTCCACGGCACTTGACGGGGTCCTTCAAAGCATAGCCCTTCAGCATTTTTTGATTTGTAGTTGCTGGTGTCTGTTGGAAAATGCACAAAATAGCCCTTTCTTATATTTGTGATATTATGAAAATACATCCATACTTTAATTTTTGCACCTAATTCATTTCTGAAAATTTTTTTAATTATATTGACAATGATTATTTTATACTAATAATATTTTAAACAAATTCTATTATTTTCCAGAACTGTTTTGTCTTTGACCATCTAGAAAAAGCTGTGTGACAACTTTCATAAAACAGTGCATGCCTGTACATATAAATAGAGACATGTTTTCCTCCTTCACTACAGTTAACAAACAACAGCACAACAGGCTGTAACTCTGAGCAGCCATCTTTGTGATCTGCATAATTGAAAATTGGAATAGTGAACATATGAATAACAAACCGTGGATGTGATTGAAATAACCATTTGAGTGACATAAGACACCGAAGTGAAATCTCACAGTGGCAGGAACTGTCTGTCCAAGCGTGCCTGACCACCCTTAATGTTATGATAACAGCACTGGTAGATAAAAACATCTCACTTTTACCAGGGTTACTTCTGAGGTCTTATTTGATGGAGACCGTTTTCAGCTACCAGCTTCTGTCAGTTGTTTTATAACAGTAATTATAATTCATTATAATGCTTGCATTATGTTTTGCATAAAAAGTGGTGAACAAACAAAACCTGGAATAACAAAAACTTAATACAGACTAGAACGAGAAAAAAACAGCAGTTATTGTTTAAATGCAAATTTACATATATAGCTTTAAAAATATTTAAACTGCTTTTACACGGAAATTCTGAAGGCCACATCCTGCAATGTTTGGTAAGTTTTCTTTTTGAGTATTGCCTCTATGAAAAAGTGTGGTCAATTCCTTCCTTAAATCCAGTGGAAGGTCTTGAAATCTGAGTTATATTATAATTATATAAATACTACATGTTTGTTGATTTTTTTATAGCTAACTTGTGTTTTACAGACAGGTATATGTGTATAGTTCTGCCTATAGCTTTTCAGGGCGTGTATACAGTCCACAGAAACATCATTTTTACATCTGTTCTGTACAGTCAGATTTCAGTGTCCCACTTAGGGATCATACAGCACAGGGTATTCCCTAACCACCTATAACAAACACACACAAAGGATGTTGTCAACCAGTAACCCACCAAGATCCCTGTTAGAGTCAAGGCTGTAGCAACTAGTGGCATCTCACCTGTAGGGACATAATGGGCTCTGAGGTACAGGATTCATCTTCATCATCTGCATACATATTTAGGGAGGGGGGTCAGCTAGTGGACCTAGAGTAAAGATGCTCTTACAGTTTCACACAGATACAAACAGAATACCTGGGCTACAAGTTAGGTTAGGCAAGACTTTTGCCTTGTTAGCGTGTGTATGACTGAAAATGTATGTGCATGCAGAAGTGGGGCATGTGGCTACAGGTGGGGCGGACTCTGTCCATTTGTGGTGCAGGGAGTCACAAAGCAAAGCTGCTTTCTGAAGGCAGAATAATAGATGATATCTAAAATGGGAACATTAATGTATACACATTGCTGGAGCTCAAGTGTGCATCAGAGGTTGAAGAATGAATAGCCTAAGTGGACGCTTCCACATCTTCAAAGAGAAGAGAAAGAAGGAGTACGGCAACAGAACAGCTAGGCAACGGATTCAGCACACGCGGCAGACGCACGGAGAATAGCAATCGAGGGGTACTGTGTTTCTGGAGCTCTGTGAATAAGTAAATGGTACGGCTTTGGAACATACGGCGGTTGTGTTAGGGAGAATACCAAGTACTGTATGTGAATTGCATATCGACTGCCTAAACTGCAGCGTGCATTAAACGCTGTATGGACTTTTAAGTGTTCTTACCCTTGTAAAGATCATAAGGACAGCTGACAGTGGGACGTCTTCAATTTGTGACATGTTCTAGTACCAAAATGTGGATAGGAAGTCAAAAGTAGAGGCGTGTGTGTGTGTGTGCTGTGTGTGTGTGCTGTGTAACAGTGTGAAGTATTGGCAGAAAGCAGTGCTGGCACAGCAGCTGTGGAAGTAGGTGGACAAGTTGTGGCAACCATAATAGCAGGGAGAGGAAAGTAAATCGAGGCCTGCCTCACTTGCAACACGACTTTTCTGGTTTGGGCTGTTGTAGAGGAGTCCTTGAATCTGAACTCCTGGGGTCAAAGCCCTCAGCAGGACAAACGGACGAGTGTTCAGAGTTGTCATGCATGCGTGTCTTTTTTTAAAAATAAAGCCATCTGCTTTTTTTCTAAATAAATAAAAGGTCCAAGGTCAATATTTTCTAAGCTCCTCCCCAAAAAAGGCAGAAGTTATGAAAACTTCTCTTGGTACAATAAATAAATAAATATTGGATGTAAAAAGTTTTTACTTGCAGTTTATTATAACCAGTTTGACAGTCACCATGGTAGTGCCACCCGTATATTAGCTTCTTTTCCAGTAGACCAGAGGAAAAAAAATCTCTTAAATTATATATAGAACGATTCAGAGCTGCCAAGTGAAACTGAGAGACAGGCACGCAGGGCTGTCTGGGGCCACCCCCCAGGGAGGACGCCTGGGGATTGGCACTAACTTCATCGCAGGCCAAGATGAAAGGCTGTTCTTGTTTCGCTACCTGTGGCTGTTCCAGCTTCAGACATTGGTCTGTCAAATCTGAGGAACGTACCACTGAGAGAAAAGAGGAGGGGGGTTTGGGTGACTTTCCCCCCCACTGAGATGCAGGCCATTTGATTTTTGTGACTTGCCCTGCTTCCTGAATACCATGTTAACCTTCACAACTTTTGTAGGTCACCATGAAAGCTCAGCACATATGGCTTTGTGGATGTTGCAGAAAACTGACATGTTCTGCACATGCAATTCCATGCCAGTAGGTTTCAGAAAAACATCTGGAAGATGAATGTAATGTTAGAAAAAGCTAACATTTATTTTTCTGGACTTTTCCTCAGCAGTGTAAGGTATGATGGTCTGCCGGTGGTTTCTTAGGATTTTTCTTTTTAGTCATTATGTGGACAGGGAAGATTTGATAGATGCAGCTGTGACATACCCAACACCACTGTCTGCTGTAGTGTTACGCTGGTGAAATGCTATTTACTGGGTCTCTCTCTCTCTCTCTCTCTCTCTCTCACACACACCCACACACACACACACACACACACACACACACACACACACACACCTGGTGGAGGCTCACTTGATGGGTGAGGGGTTAGCTTCTTTCAGATAAGAAAATGATATAAACATACAGTACAAAATTAATATCTATTTGCTATATATATGCTGACAGTCTTCATATAATTATTTCACGTATTTTAGCAGCAGTAGATAATTTCAGCCAAACAGCACAGTATATGTTAAGCACCTGATCGTGCGAGCATTACAGAAGGGTAAGACAGCTGGTCCCTCCATGGAACTTTTACGTGGCACAATTAGGGCACGAGTGTGGGGCACTTAACCATAACACCACCTGCTTCAGCACCCGCCTCTGTCTCTGCATGGGGTCAAGAAGCCGAGAGAGACAGAGAAGGAGACAGACAGAGAGAGAGACATACAGAGAGAGAGACATACAGAGAGAGATGCATCTGCATTCTGGGCATGATCTAAGGAAGAACAAGAAGCAAATCGAACACATGAGTACATTTGTTATTTATGTGTTTTACTGTTGTTATTACAATTTTTTTTTAAACACCCAATAATGCCCCATCCAGTATGTGTGTGTGTGTCTGTGTGTGTGTGTGTGGGTTCCTCAGACAGATGGCAGGCCAGGCAGGGGCTCATGTTAAAGATGTAGGTTCCACCTGAGGTAAGGCAAGGAGAAGAACTCTATTAAGGACAACAGCAAAGCCTGCAGACCTTTGACAAGCACTTCCCTGATAACCCTGGTCACTTTACTTGTGGCTAGTGCTGTATCTCAATGTACATTTATATAGGAACGTGTTTGTTACAAAATACCAAGTGTACAAAGGGAGCATTAATCATCAGTTATTACTAACGTAATTGGACAATATAATATATGTTGCATATGATATATAGGCTAACATATATTATATAATAGTAATATAAATGACAAAAAATGTCCTAAGTTTGTAATAAATGTTTTCAGATATAACCTTTTCCTTATGCAACCACATTTTTTTTCCCCCAACGTGTACTAAGGCCTAAAGGAAAAAGGTTGTTTATAAAAGCATGTAGCACGTTGATTTATACGTTATTGAAATTTTCCTCTTGGTTTTGTCACCGTACAGGAATGCCATTGTCTGGCTCTCTGACCCTCGTGCGCGGTAACCAGGTGGCGCTGCACTCTGAGCTCATGTGTTTGTACAGGCGCCGCACGACCGCGCCACGTTGATGCAAATCTCGTAATCAATTACTAGCACTGTTCCGGACTTCGTGTGAGTAATTGGGGGCTGTGTCTACAAGTAAATTAAAAGGAAAGGTCAAGAGCTTATAATTTTGATCAAAAGCACCTAGGTTTGAGTCCCCAGAAGGTGTCTGCTGCAGTGCTATAGATTTTTCTTATAACAACACCTGCTTCACTACAGACTTTCAGCTCTATAAATAGCAAATTTGCAAGCTGTTTAAATCCTTTTTCGACAAAAACATCTGGTAGGTTATAAGACACTATATAATTCTATGCTTGTCTTCTCAAGCAGTGTGCAGACTATGGTCTTCATGACAAGCAACAACCAAATTCAACCTTATCTTCCTCTAGCTGCACAATAGGACTGGCATTAATATACCATAGCAAAACAGCATTAGAAATTAAAAACTGTGCTTCACATTTTTACCAGTCATCCCTACCCCCGTTCACCCCATGTTTATTTTATATTTGTGACAACCCATATATTTGAACTTTATATTATGTTTATGGGTGTGTTTATCTTGGCGTCCTGAGAGGTTATTTATGTTAATTGCTCAACGGCCTCCTGGTCTGCTCTGCACCCCTTATGAACAGCTGTACAGTCAACCTGAAAGTGGTGCATTCAGCTCTCCTGCTGAAATCATTATTTATGGCAGGAGAACGCCGTTACCTTCCGTCCAATTAAACCAAAGTGCTCGTTTTCAACAGACTTTTATCACGGCCTCGAGAAATTTAAAAAAAGAAGTAACAAGTGCTATTATAATGTTTCAGTGAATGCCCGAACCTTTATTTTTCTTCTGCCAAACCTGGTTCTGCATCTCCACCAGACCATCCAATCAAGACGGTATGGTTACACCTACAAAACGGGATTCTTTGAAGCCCTTCCTTCAAAATAAACCTTAGGCATGTGGTCTTTCTCTTTACCCCACAAAAAACTTTTTTAATTACAGGCAGAAAGCATGAAAATATATATTCCCGCTTAAGCTCAAAAAAGTAAAACAGTTTTTGGTCTGGTTAATTCAAAAGAGGTGAAATCGATATAAACAATGTCACCGATACTTTGGGCTGCTTCTGCGTGTGTGCACGTGTGTGTGCGTACATGCGTTCGTGTGTGTGTTGGGGGGTGGGGGGCAGCATCCAAAACCACTTCCTCGGAAAATCCATTATCTATAATAAATGACTTGCATATTGGAATTTACGGAATACTTTAATATTAAAAGTGGAAAGGTCTCCTGAAGGTCAGCATTCTTGAATGGGATGTCAGGAGTTTTCTCTCGCTTAGGTTAAGGACCATGTTGTCTGTGATCTTACAGAGGTGTAGCTGGGGGGTCTGAGACTGCCTCCCATGTGGGGAAATAAATAAACCACCTATAGAAGCCAGCGCAGCATTCCGCTATTACAGGTAAATTATAGCGTTGTGCCTGAACATTAATAGCTTAATGCAAATGGCCGAGCTAATCTTACTTTTAAATCTTAAAACTCAGGAGTTGCACACGCTGGCATCTTGACGATTTTTTCCTAAACTGACGGGTCAACGTACAGCTGATTTTTTTAACACGTGTTTTCATTTCTGTCTCAAGTCAATAGGTTAGACATCTGAAAAATACATGAGTTTAAAAACATTTAGGAGTTCTGTTCTGTGTTGTTTCTCAGACGGAGACACACCTGGCTAACAAACGATTACACATGAGAATCGCACATTGCACATTGGGGCTATACAGAAATCAAACTGTAAAACATAATGTCAATTTTCCAAAGCTAACCTCTTAATGAAAGTTAATCGAGTGACTCACGGTGCCAATTTTATTTCATAAATAAATAGGAGTTTTCCATTTCAAAGGGACACTGAAAGCCTCGGCAATGGGAGAATTTTGGATCCCCCCCAACACACACACACATGAAGAAGTGAATAATGCAGACATATAAATGCAGTGAGGAACCTGTCGTCACAGTGTGCTGTAGCGCTTACTGGTTTAATTAAAGCCATTACTCAGTCCAGCCCAGGCAGCAGTTGGCACAGTGATTAATACCCTAACTTGTGACCGGAAGGTTGCCAGTTTAAGTCAAAGGAGGTGACCTTTCAGCAAAGTGCTTAACTTTTCCTCACTTAAATACTCAGTTTTTTAAACAGGGGAACACATTGCAGCAGTATTACAAGAAATTTTTAAATTATAGCATACAATGACTTTACACTAATCAAATTTGTGTCTGGTTGCTTTTAAATAGAAAAATCCCCAAAATTATATGAATTGTAGAATTTGCAGTTCAGTACAATGGGATAATTAGTGTAGTGGCTCTGTCTGAGAACACTGTAAATAATGCATTTTTGAGCAAATATTTTGTAACCAAGAGGTTTCCATAAAACACATTGGTAAAAGGTGTAACAGCAATCCTGGAAAAAAAAACCCACGCAGAGAGAGGTGCGGTCCAAACAGAATGGTTCCTGATAATACATGTGAACAGAAGTGTCGGTGAAAGCATCAGCAATGGTTCAGACACAAATACAAACCGAAGCCAGAGACATGCGGGCGCATGGCACTCGCTTTTTAACCACGCTGACTCTTGCCACTGTTGCAGCACGCCGTTACGCCTCCCCCCCATTAGGAGAGCTGAGCTGATCAGGGGCCAAGAGGAAAGGGGCTGTTAGGAAGTCTGTCTGGGCGCGGCAGTACGTGGGACCAATCTTGTGGAGCTGGAACGGTGGGGTACTCCGGGCGCGCGGAACCAGAACAACATTCCATCGCTTCAACTTTTTCAAATTAATCGCCTCAACAGTACTTAAAGCCAAGGCCAGGCCTAGGTAGGACATAATTTAACCCGATTAAGGCCATGTCAAGCAGGTAAACCTGCTGGAGCACCTGGGGAGGGAGGGGGGGGCATCCTTCCCACAAGGCCACTGCTGCTCGCGCATGCCCGGCAGGCTTCTAGAAGGTTCCGCTCAGGTCACCCATGTCCCCTGACTCAAAGAAAAGCAGTATGCTCAGTGAGGGCGAGAGAGGCAAAGAACAAGGCAAAATGAGAACCTGCTGGTGCAGCACTCTGTGATCCTCAGTGCCATCAGTGCCCTGACTCAGTAAGATCCAGGCCCAGGAAGTGAAATGCCTACCTGCCTGTTTATCTTGGATGCACTCTGTAAGGTTTTGCTGAGAGGCTTCAATTTCAGGCTGAGAAGGAAGCTGTCCTCTTTAATTTCACTTCACACACAGCATGCGCGCGAGGTCTCCGTCCTCACCTTCAGCCCTGTAGGAACACGTGACATTCAGCGCCGGCGTTTTAGTTACCCAATACCCGTTCGGGTACCGGCAGTGCAGTGATGCACGGCAAATGTTTACACTTCACGTTCTGTCTCGGTTGCCTCCGAGTCGAGGCTGGGAGGCAACCGTGGCTTGCTGGAGGGTACAACACCCAGCGTGCTGTCTGATGCCATGCCCTGATAGTGACGTAGTAAATCTACAGGATGGGCCCCCAGCTGCAGGGACTGCTGCTTCCACTGAACTGTGACATGCAGTATGTCTATTTCATATTCAAATGTAATAGGTGAGCAAACACCTCCACCCAAAGGCACTTAAAAAATCCTCACAATGTTATACTTTTAATCATGGGAGCTGTGTTCTTCCTCTTTTTTAATCTCAGTATGTCCTTTTTAATGGAATGTCTGGCATTTATTGCCTGGGACAAAAAGCACATAATCTTTGGTCTTAAAGATCCATCTGAAATGCAGCCTGTTAACAGAGGATTATGAACTTGTTCTGAGTTGTTTTGTGTGTAGCAGTTGTGGATATAAATCTGATCTCAACTGCTTTGCAAGGAGTGTCCCTCTGTGTTGTAAGAGAAAATATATATGCATCACTGTAATGGTTTTATCTTTTTTTTTCTATGTGGAAAATTGAATGTAAGTATGCCAATCACACTGACTGGGACAACAGATGTCTTTGACAAGCATGAAGTGCGATAACTATCCATGTAGCTCTTAATTAAAATAATTCCAGGTGTCATCACTTTAATTGTTTAAGTTGTTCAGAAACTATGAACATGAAGCAAAGTAAAGTTTTTGGAACGAGGCGAAACGCTCAGAATGACAATGAGTTTGGTGTTTGTTCAGGAAACTGGAAAGTATTGGAGGTATTTTCTTGTGTAAAAAGAATGATGAGTTTGAGGATTTTTTTCCGTATTTTCTTTTCAGTTGTTAGTCTTTACTGTAGTCATAAATCAAATCTGAAGCCAACAGATAAGGTCTGTATATCCCAATCTTTGTAAGATAAAAGCAGAAAGGTAAGTCAAAAGGGCATTTTCAGTGTTTTGAAATGAGTATTGGAATCACTGACAATAAACACATCACCTCACTGCAGAATATATGCATTGTCCTCATTGGGTCATGCATGTCATATTTTCCCTGTGAACTTCAGATGAACCACGGCAAACGAGAGGCCGTGACGTCGGGTAGCCAGCCGGTCTCACAGAAAACACTCATGTCAGAAAGTGGGTATTAGCAGTTAAATGATTCCCGTCCGAACACATTAATGCACCGCTGAACAAGAGATAAGGACTCCTTTCCATTTCAGGGTCATCCTTATTTACATTTCTTACTTCTTTCATGTTATCAACAAGGAGCCCTTTGCAGATGTGTGCTTATTTAAAAAACGGGAAATTGAAGCAGAAATAAAAGAAAAATGAGGCAAAATAAAAATGAGAAAAGACACATCGAGGGAGGTAATAGCAGGACCTCCTTCAGTGCCTTACGCAGAGTAAAGCTACTGTTTGGCAGAGTCTGGAGGGGTGGGGGGGGATCTCATGAGCTCCCCTGACTAGGAGCTACTACAGGGGCTGTGGTTCAAACTGATAAGGCCACGGAGGATGTCCCTTCCCACTCCAGGAGAGCCCAGCAGGAAACAAGAGGTGAAGCGTAGAGGGCAGGCAGGCTCTGGCTGATAACACAGAGAGAGAAGAAAAATGTGTTGTTAACATGAAGCAATGAAACACAGACACACACAACGGTGAGCACGTGTACACACAGCGTGCTGCGAACAATCGATGCATCGGAGAGAGGGGATTTCAAACGGTTAGCAGAGAAAACACGGTCTTATAAATAATCCTTGCTCAGAGATTTTAATCCCTGCTCCCCACATCCCCCCTTAAACAAATATTCCCCGAATAACGCTTTGAATTACAATTCCTGGAAGACAGGCCTGGTATTGACAGTCCACTGGTGTGTGTGTGTGTGCATATTACGTCCCTGTCATTATTCCTGGTTAAAATGAGTTAAAATGAGTTTAATGAGTTCTTTCATCCTTTGTTGTCCTCTAGCTTTAACCTTACCTAAGAGTCCCTCTAAATATTGGTATTTTTTATACAACTTTTTTGTTTCAGGGTACGAAGTACAATATATCCAACTGCATTACATTTCCAAAAACGCAAGAGAAACAGTAAAAAAGTAGGTATGAACTTTAAAGATTGCAGACACACAGACTGTGACCTGCAGCGGCTACATTAAATGCAGAGCGCATTTATCATGTGATTCATTTAGCACCTGTGCATGTAGTTCGGTCTGTCAGCTACATTCTGGGGATAGTAATGGCTTCAGGAAATGCTGCGTTAGAAGTTTTCATGCAGGGAAAAATCACAGAAATTCCGTACCCATCGTAACTCAGGCAAACATAAGGCAAATGTGTGGTTACCTGAGTATGCGCGCGCACACACACACACACACACACACACACACACACACACACACACACACACACACACACACACACACACACACACACTCCTGGTGCATGTGGAGATACAGCATGTAGACGCTGCCTTGTGTGGAAAGTTACATGCGCTGTTCAGGTAATGGAGTAGTCCTAAACAGGCCATGTGAAAATGTTCCGCTGCTCACTTAGCTGGTTGCCCAGTCATCACTGGACTTGTTTCATTGGAGCAGGTTGTCATCTATGGTCTTGGGAAGTCCTCATGAAGAGTTTTTTTTTATTTTAATGAATTTTCCATTCTTTCAGACATATGTGGAGTACAGTAATGTTGAGTGAGAGCGAGCTGAATGCACCTCTGTCTTCTTCAGCCATCACTAATTTCAGGGTCACAACGGTGACCCCATGATGTTAAGCGATGAACGTTGGCTGATTGTGACAAAGAATGCTTCACAACTTCAGCCCTTTCAGAGGGCTTACTCACTAATTGGTGAAAATATAAAGACAGTCAAAGTGAGTAGCTAAAACTAATACTTTTGTCCAGCTGGTTAAACAGTTAGATTTGTGACAGCACACAGTTCCACACATCCCCGGTCCTCTTCCCAATATGCAGCACTGACTCACTGTTTCAATGTGGAATTACTCAAAGTAGTGACACATATGACGTCTTTAAAGAAGTGCCACCACTGCACAAATTATACGGCTTTATTTTTGGTTTAGGTCTGCAAACTACTGTGGTCAGGGCTGAGCACTCTCTGGCTTCGCATCTCTAATGTACAAAAACGTTGTTGAGCGATGGCCCCAGATACATTGCCTCATTCTCTTGCACCAATCAGAGGTCTCTGAATGGGTGCCATTATCACAGGAAATGAAGTAAATGCTGTTGGACCCGCGGGGATCTTTTGAGAATTACTTTTGACGATTGATTTCCTATGCTTTGTGCTTGGCGACAGGTCTGTTGTTTTTTTTTTTTTTCCCTGTCCCTTTCCAAGACAAAACAACGACCAGAGACTTTGAGATCGATAGCCGGCTTTGCTTATTATTCTTTGCTCAGTCGCCATAACATCCACAAAATACCTTTCATGATTAAAATGGCAATTAGCATGTTGATGTTATTCAACCGTCTTATAGGTCTATATATAAAAAGAAAGTACGTTTTCTTAATTTTTTGACACAATTAATTTTTATATAGCGCCTTTTGCAACAAGTTGCCTTAAAGAGCTTTTGAAGAAATAAATGACAGGTGTTGAGAGCTCTGCTGCACTTTGCCTTTGGACTCAACGCATTTGTAAATAAATAAATAGCAACTGGAATAGAAATGTGTTCAGTATTACTCTGTTTACCGTTAATACGGTTTTTATGAAATGACTCAAAAAGAATTTGTCAGTTTGACCACCAAATAATCAAGCGCAGTTGTGGAAATGTTTAAATGGAAAACAAACGAAGATCTGAAACCCTAAATTGTGATGTATTCAGCTGTTTTGCCAGAGATTTTGCAACCATGGACAGGAGCTCTCGACTGTGAAGGCAGACGATTTGAATGTAGTGCTGGGGAAAGAGAGCAGAATATGCACATTTGCTGTGCGTTTTATGACTCAGGAGACTCTGGAGACAAAGAGGAGCCGCGCTTCCGCATATTCTATGAAATTGTGACAATCGACATTTGTTTTGTTTTTAGAATGTGTATTAGTAAACGAGGAACCATATGAATGAAGACAGTTGTCTTCAGATACTGTTTATTCCATCTGTTTTTCCAAGACATTCTTCCCAGTTATAAAATGGAATATTTCCTGAAATAATCCCCACTATTTCACAGTAGCTGCACTTGAAATTACAGCGTTTTGGTTCCAGTTCCCCACCAAGTTGAGGTCCTTAACTGCCTGTTCTGTTCTATTACAGCAAAATCGCAGTCCACTGGGAGAGCTTCAACCAAGGTCAGTCTCCACATCCACAAGCACAGTAATGGACGGTTTATAATTACTGCATTTTACAAGTACATTTGCTTATTAACGAGACAACGGTGTGCGTCTACGAAGTCTGCTTTGGAACGTGACGAGCAGTGCCTTTGATCATGGTTGCCACGGTCAACACTATTAAGTCGCCGCGTCGGTTTTACAAGGATCCCTATTAATGTGACATCGCCACCTTTGGCCGCTCCGTTTACTCGCCCCCCAGGGGCTGAAGGTCAGCGCGTTCCATTTTCTGTGCAGCGCCGCAGTGCAATAACGCGGAATCTGCACACGATCCGACACGCGGCCGCGCAGCCCCGTTAAGCTACACTCGTTGAAACGGAATTACTAAACGACATGAACCATCAAAGTATACATTTAAAAACGGTGCTAGGTTAATCTGTAGCAGAGCCTGCTTGATTTCTTTTGAAAGTACGTTGCTGGAATTGCTGTAACAGAGTCTGTTGAATTGAATTAATTGTTTCTGGCATTTCCTGTGTTTGTTAAGAAGGCCTTATGGGATAATATAGCAGTTGAGGAGTGTGCCTTGCAGCCAGTGCAGATACAGTGTGTCTGGAGACACGCTGCAGGGCTGGAGGTCTACTTAACCTCCACGTGGCCCACCTTGGTGACACACAGACTACGTTGTGTGGCTTCAGAACAGGGGGACCACGGTCTTAATGAATGCATGAAATCAACAGACCATCTGTTTTCTAATTTGCTAAATGTCCCTATTCATTTTGAAAAAGCTTGCAATTACAAAAATGCTCGTTTGAAAACTCACTCTGGGCTCCAATTAGAGCATTTAAAAAAAGATGAAACCTGCAGGGGGAGGTCAATAAAGATAAGTTAATCTGCAGCGGAACAAGCGAGGCGAAAGAACAGCGCAAAACAGACGAAACGAGCCGCGAATAAAAAGGAAAAGCCGTTTTATTGCGTCTAATCATTCTAACTGTCAGTGGCTAATTTTGCGGTAACCCTTCAAACCTTTTATGCAGTACATTAACGAAAGGTATTGTGAAACAGCCTTTCTTTAATGTGCTTAACAATGCATTAAATGACTTGATTAGGCTGCCGTGGCAGGCAGGAAGGTATTTCAGCTCTACGCCAAACGCACTACTCAGCTGGTCATAAAAGAATAGATAAATTAAAAGAAAACAACAAAGCAAGAAAACAATGATTAAAAAAGACAATAGCAGTCATTATGCTACCCAGCCAGCTCTGAATGTTCTCCGGATTTTTTTCTGGGACACTGAAGCAACAGAAAGTGTTTTATTGTGTTCACACGGTGGAGGTTGTTATTAACCCATTTAATAGATGTACCCTTTCCAGGTACTGACAAATTACATATTGAACATACACCTTGCTGGGTACATCTGCAGTGTCTCCTTCTCGACCTGAACCTGGAATATGGAACCTGGACTCTTTCCCAGTTCTTTGACAGACACAAGACCAGCGTAGTTTGCTGGCTCATTCGGTTTTTAGTACTTTGTCAGCAGGAGAGTTTGGACCTTGGTTATTCAACAGCACTTTGGGAACGTTCTGGAAGCACTGCTACACAAGCATTGTGTATTTGTGTGTGTACCGGTGGTGGAGTTGGAGGGAGGGGGGCAGTGGCCTAAAATACCTTGGTCCCAGAATGACTTGACAGTCCTGCTGGTAAGCAGAAGACTGTGCCTTGAACTCCCCTCCAAAGTGTGAAAACTGGCAACGGAGGCACCTAGTGAGAGAGCAGCACTCTCTCCCTGGGAGCCCGCACGAGGAGGTGTGCTAAATGGCTTCCCTCTGTTTGTTTTCTTTAGTCTGAAAGAAAGATAGAACAAAGGTGGGGCGAGAAGGGAAGCCTGGAGACAGACAGACTCAGGGCCAAAGCTGGCCAGATGAGTGCGTGGGTAAGAGAAGCGCACAGCCAGCTGGAATAATAACTCCGCCGCGGATACATCCTCTCTGGGCGGGAACTCCAGCAGTGGCATGGACAGAGGTCAGGAGCGTGTGCCCGGAGCCCGGCCCGTGACATAAATCGCTCGGGTGGCACCACCGGGAGACAAAGCATGGAAGGATGAGCGGTAAAGGAGGATTGTGTTGGCATCGCTTGAAACCTGCTACCCCTCTAGATGTGACAGGCAGTGTCAACAAAGTCCATTGTCTTGTGCAGCGATGAGCAAATGGAAGTCAATGTCTTTGTTTGTGCGAGTGTGTGGAACTGTAGGGGGTTGTGTTGGAGGTGGGGGGGTAGTGGCGAATTACATACAGTTGACGTCTCATTAACTCTGGCATAAATGAGATGAACGGATCTGGTGTTTGTCACCACAAAGTTGAACCTGTCTTGGCCAGAGTCTCCTGGAGCCATGTTTTGAGACAAATGCTGTCATGGGGCAAGGGGGTGGGGGGGCAGCCCAGGTGCTACCTTGAGCATTTCCTGCTTGCTCTAGCAGCCTAGCTGTGCATGCGTGTGCTGCATCAGCATGGTCCTGTCAACATGGCCTCATCTATGTCATCTTGAAGCAATCCCACAGTTTTTCTTTCCTCTCTCTCTCTCTCTCTCTCTCTCTCTCTCTCTCTCTCTCTCTCTCTCTGTCATGTGTGATATTTTTTTTTTAAAAACACGGTAAAGACAAAACAAAAGTTAGGAGCACTGAAGAACGAAATGCGCTCGACATCAGATAGTGGCGATGAAAACAGGACCACATAATTAATGACATAAACAAGACTAGCATTAACAGGGAATCTCATTACATCCTTACCGGTGTTTTAAAGGGCTTACAGATGATTTAAAGCACAATTGCAGTTTTATTTAAAGGGATTTGTTTCTCTAAAAGCAAGAATAGCAACTGATACTTGAGATCATTATACAGGGTGGCTTTAATATCTCGTATAAATTACTCTTTAAGAAAACCACCATCGCTGATGCCATGATGACTTACGTTAAGTTTTATTTGGAAAATACTAGGTTGGTTTTCTTCCGGTCTTTACTTATGGTTTAACCCAGCAGTAAAACCCAACTCTAGGTGACTGTTAACAAAAGGCCCTTAACCATTTCAGAGCTGAAAGGAGTCTGCCTAGACCTGGATAGTTATTAGCGATTTGAATGCCAGTCTTTGTCGTTAATGATCCCCACAAGGTTAATGTTAAGCTGGGAGAAGCTGGGAAAGAGAGGTGGTTAGAGACCTCTCAGACGGCTTCAGTTTGTACATCCAGGAGGCACCGTATATCTCTCCCACGATGTGCTGACAGCTGACCTTCCACGGCCTCCTCGTGCCACTCCCTTCTTGTGGTGAGCTATCACAAAAGCCCTTGTGACATCCCCGTCCCACAGCTCCTTTTCTCTTTTCCACTTCCTCTGCATCAACCAAAAATAAAAAAATAAATAATAACCAGAGTTTGATTAATGCAGAATGGCTAATCACCATTCTTTAATAAGTACCAGACTCTACATTTAATTAAAGTAGGTAATGCACTTATCTGAACAGATATTTATTGACTTCGGTCATGGGGGTACAAATAAGAACATTGGGTGTGGAAGAGTGGGACATCGTCTTACCTCATTGTAAGTGCATTAGTACATTACTGCAGTGGCTTCAAGGGTGAGCTGTCACGGGTTTGGTGACAGAAAAAGCATTTAGCAGTGTGAGCTAGCAAACAACATTTTCTACTATAAGAACCGTTAAAACTGCCCATATTTAGTGCAACGGAAGAAGGCAGAGTTCTGGACGTAATATGAGGTGTGGAGGCTCGGTTTTAACCCTGAGGAGAAACTGCGAGCGAGTGCTCAGCTGCTGGGTAGCTCTTACACTTAAAGGCACAGAAGAAAGTGAGAGCGAGAAACAGGGGCCCATGCGTGACACCCATTTACATCCAAGTGGGATACTTTGTATCCATGTGCTGCATATTGTTCAAGGAGCATCACATTTAAGAACCGTTCTTTAACACTCAATATCACCTGTGCATTTTTACTACAGGGTCCAGGACTGACCTCAGTGTAGGAACCCCTCAGGACTGCAGCCATTCCTTTTTGAATGTTATCTCCTTGGTATAATCGACATTATCTCTACACCAGAAGTTCCCAACCTTTTTTGCCTCATGACCCCATTATTATATCTGAATATTTTCTGCAACCCCAGCTGTTTAAAATTGCTGCTACCTCCTTCCTATTTTAGACATACTTTTTAAGATATATGTGGCAGATATATATATCACAGAATATATTAAGTCTCCTGTCATTGACTCATTAACATTAATATTTTTTTTATTAATTTTTACAAAATAATTTTTTTAAGTTATTTTTACCCATTTTCTCATGACCCATTTCCATTTCAGTTGACCCCAACATTTGGAATCGATGATATATGGAGAGAAATTAAGTGGCTCAGTTATGCGTGGGGGAAAAAAAAACATGCATTTTACAGCTTCATTTTTTTTTTTGTTAATATTCTTCTTATGCACTGTAAAATAATTTAAATGTCAAAAAGGAGTGCTGACACCTCTCGCAAGAAGGAGAAAGAGGTCGTTCGGAGATACGTCTGTGAAACAAATCGTGGTATATGTGCACAGATGTGGTGGACAAGTTCGAGAGTTTGTCTCATGAATAGTTCATCCGCATTTATGAAAGGAAGACGTTGCCTTAGCAATTAAAAAACGAAAGTACTGAAATGCTTGTCTTTTTTTTTTTTACAACCAAATGTGAGTCTGTGTTTGTGCTTGCCTGTGGGTGAGTGGATATGCACAATTGGACTTGCGTGTTAGAGAACACCATGCGCTGCATATAGCTGCGTGCACAGCGGCTTTCGCGTGCACGTGTGCATGCTTGTGCATGCATGTGGGCACGTGTGCGTGTCTGTGCCAGCGTGAAATATGTTGGGTTATTGAAAAGTAGAATGATTTATTATCCCATCTACCAGCCCCGGGGTGTAAGTCAAGAGGCCCTGACCTCTGTTTGTACCACAGGGCACCTGCAGTTGGTCCACTAATTTTTGCCAGGGGCAGAAGGGGACAAGTTGACCCCTGCTCTGTTGGGAGGCCTGTTTCAGATACCTGCTGGAATGAACTTAGCAGAGCCGAGCGCCGTAAATTCTCAGAGGCAAAGAGATTCAGACAAATAACCGCAAGCGTGTGAGCATCCCACCACGGATTGATGTTGTTATTGCAGATGTTTGCCATTAATCGTCATAAAATATCATAATGACAACCATTACTCTGAATGTAGCCCCCTCACTGGCGGGACCTTTGATGGATCAGTCTTGCGTGAGTCATCCCTGGCTGGACCACGCATGTCCAGTTGATCTGTTGTCCTTCACCCTGCAGGTTTCACTCAGGGTGTGTGTGTGTGTGTGTGTGTGTGTGTGTGTGTGTGAGTGTGTGTGTGTGTGTGTTTGGGGGGGAGTAGGTCCTAGCACCAGGCCTGACATCGCTATTTCCCCAGGCAAGCTGGACTTTGGATGGAAGCCAATTGGGTTTCACTACCGCTAAAAGGCCTCATTCAAACCCACCGCCCCAGTCCAACACCACCAAACCCACCCCTTCGACCCTCTCACCTCTTTTTCTCATCTGGGCAACCTCTTAAAGTGCATGGAGAGACAACCAGCAGCAGCGGCCCAGCTCAGGAACAAAGTGAGCTGGGTGCAGGTTTCAGACAGAGCCTACTGAAAGCATGTTGAAAGCGGATATCTTTGACTCCTCTGGGGACTCCCTGTCCCGACTCTAAGTGTTTAAACGGCGGCTTCCAGAGTCTGAAGACCTGACCAAGTGAAAGAACGTCTCAGTTCGCAGCTTCCCTTCAAAACACAGCCCTGCCTCCTTCTCTGCAAAGTGTCATTTCTTTTCTTTCTCCCGTTTATTGTACACACTTTTGTGT
Organism: Chitala chitala; assembly: GCA_025773905.1. NCBI lineage: Eukaryota > Metazoa > Chordata > Actinopteri > Osteoglossiformes > Notopteridae > Chitala > Chitala chitala. The sequence continues at coordinate 22,199 of JABJVR010012206.1, read as the reverse complement.
AGTAAAACTTCACATAAATAAATCCAGTTATATGTAAGTATTGTTACACACCCATGCTTAGCTGTCCTCTGCCAACTGAGGCATGTGCCTTCAGGAACATTTATTTTAAAGACCAACACACACCACTTTCTGCTTACACGTCACTGATACTGATAGTCTATAATTGCACGATCTATCTGTATTCTTTGTGTGAGTGATTTCCACTGGGACATATAATAACTGTTTTCTTGCTGTATAGACTTTCCAGACCAGATCAGACTTAAGCACTCAGAAATCCATCAAACAACAAACCAAATTATACCACCTTTGATTTCCAAGAGTTAATTTACTTCAGTCTTGCACTCAAACAAATGCATTCTCTGATTTATTTAGCAATCGAGTATGCCCTGTGTAGTTAGCAGGATTGTTAGGATGGGACAAGTGTTTACTTCAGTTTTTCATGACTAACAAAGCTGATTTGGGCTCTGGGCAACTACAGGAATACTGTAAGTCTGTGCAAGAAAACCTTCCACTTACAGTGCTTACTTCTGAAATGAAAACCATCAAGGAAAGCCCGGGCTGCGGAAGATATACAATATCCAAACATTTAAAATTTAATTATGCATTGTGCACTGTGATATAACTAAGAAAGAATTAGTGGAAAGGTGAAATTTTTCATTGCTCTTGCATGTACTGTTATAAACACTTGTAAATCTCTGGCCTTTGAGTGATGACTTGAATGGGGTTCTATGCTCTGCTAATGAACAGCTCTTTGAAGTGTGGGTGATGTCGTGTGCGTGTACGTTTTGAGTTACAGTGAAGCAGACGCACAGAAACCACAAACATACAATCAGGATCCCGGCCTTCTTATGTCAAATTATCGCTTCCCTTTTGCTTGAGAGGAACGTTGGTCACGGAGGAAATGTGTTTAGTGACGCTGACCACAGACCCTGTTAAGGAGCCGACCCCGCTGTCCTCATGCAGAACACGTGAAAGTCAGTTGTGAGGACCGTCTCACTGTGGCCGTTTGCGCCCTGGGCTCTGCCCCAACCCCTACCCTCTCCAGCCTCACCAAATGGAGACCATTTGATCCTTGCCGCTTTCAGATTTGCAAAGTGGAACAACGTGGCGGCAAACCCCTGCTGTCTTTGGCTGGATTGCACTCGACTGCATCGCCTGTGCACTACCATAACTGCAGGTTTAGGTAACGCATGCCTTAATGCAGCGATGCAAGACTGGATTGTGGTGAGGTGATAGGGGAGAGAGAGCAGAAAATCGTAATATTTACTCAGTTAAAATTTGCTGCAAGTCATCATTCAAAGACACAAAAAAATATAAAATTAATATGCTTCCACTGGCGAGAGCAGATGGCCACACCTCTTTGCACATGTTAATATTTTAGTGTCTGTTCATCCATCAGTAAAGAATGTGATCGGACAGATTGTTTCTTGTGCTCTTCTGCTAAGACATAGGATATTTTGGTGGGTAAAGTGTGAGAGCATGGGATATTTGGAGTGACGGACTCTAGCTCCATTTGGCATGAGCAAGACCCTCTGGGACAGAGAAAGGCCTGTTTTCCTTGTTGAGCTGTCCTGCTTTAGTGCTCGATCCAACATCACGCTCATCAATCAGTGCGTCAGAGCCACACACAGGCGAGAGGAAAAATGCTGCCGCGTGCCTCTGCCGTTTTGTTACCTCGGTGCAAAAGACGGCCTCCAGGCTTTTAAACCAGCTGGAAGGAGGAGGAAAAGCAAGAAAAAAATTAGATGAGAATCTGATACGGCAGCTCGAAGAACGGTTAAACATCCGGACCGCGGACGTCTGGTCCAAATTAAATCCCGAGTAAAGCCCTGCGTCTTACCTTAGACGATGATGAAAAGGGTGGGCCGGTTTCGCACACAAGACATGAGGTGCAAATCTGTGAGCGCCATAAATTTCACGCGGGGATCCACGCTTGTCACTGGACATGCTGGAATGTTTACGCTTACCGTGCCCTCCAGCCGCGGGGTTACCGCGCTGAGGCGATTTACTTTCAGCTGACGGAATTCCTCCGAGGCCGGCGTGAGGTTTCGGAGGCCGCGAGCCAGCTGACGGGCAGCGGAGGTGTTTACATTACAGCGGTTAAAATTCGTCAAGCTCTCGTTCTCACTCATCGCTCGTGTCTAACGATTAACATCATAATGCTGGAGAGAGTGTGGCGTGACTCGGTAACGTGAACACAACATGTAGTTTTGGCTCTATAACTCCTTCCCCTTTAAATAAAATGTTGAAATATAATCAGGGTGCCTGTTGCACCCATTCATGCACTATGAGAAGAACATCGAGCAGCTCGGTAAAAATAAGCTCAACCTTCAAAGGACAAATAGCTGCTTTAGAAAATGCTGAGTAAAATTACGTTTCAATTGGTGCTTTTCGGGCCTATAATATTTACATATCTGTCACTGAGAACTACAGAACGGAATAGAGCTGATGTTTCAATGTATTTATTTCCATTCAGATGACAGCTCCTCCTGTTTCCTTCAGGACTGATTGGTGATTTTGTCAGTTCCTCTGCTTTCCAACCTGAGTTTAAGATGTCACTCCAGAGGTGCAGCTCTGAACAGAGGAGACGTTGCAGAACAGCAGGTTGATTGGCCGGGGTATCACTTAACAAAGGCGCTTGTGTTATCTGAAGCCCAGACTAAGGCCGAAACACAGGATATAGGTGAGGAATAATAGAGTATTTAGAATTTTATCTATGATACGATACTGGAGAAAAGCAAACAGAATAAGCCAAAGTAAATACACCGGACGCCATAATGGAAACAAGAAAAACATTATAATTATTCTCAGATTCATTCAGTGAGCACTTATTACCATAGCAAGCGGAGGTAACGTTACAAAAAATAGACGACAATAAATTATCCCACAAGAGGCACTCCAAGAGACGTGTACCATGTTGCACTTCTGAGAGGAGGGCCGTGGATCTCAGCCACACCGTAGACTGTAGGCCAGGCACAAGCAGCTACAGAGAGCGGCATTCTGAGCACAGCAAAGGCCTTGTTCCTGGAGACATTCCTGGTGACTAACCCACCTCTTATTTTTTATTTTAGAAAGCGGCATAGATTTTGTTGGAATTCTCTACATACAGTAAAAAGCTAACTGATGCGATTTTTAAATGAACTGAACAAATGAAGAGCGATTTATCAGCGTGTTGTATAAATACACAAAGCAGGCCTTAAAAGAGGAAATGAACAAGATCAGTCATTTTTATGACTGATGTATGATTGTCTAGGGTGGTGGGATCAGGCTTTTAAAATGTACTTTGACCTCTAACCTTTGAACTTGCCTGAACCAGTGTAGGGAGAATTGTTATTTAGTGCTGGACCTTCAACAGGTGCCACTGAACTAGGAGGCCACCTCAGGAACTGTATTCTATCAGCTCCAGCTGTAGCCCAAGAAAGTAGTTTTCAATTACTCAAATCTGAGAATGGAAACCATAATTGTTAACATAATCCTGAAGGTACTGAAGCTTCTAGCATTTATTCCGACTGGCACAATTTGTATACTCTCAGCCTCTTTAGCTTAAGAACCCTTTTATTATTCAGAAGCTGGCAATGAAATTAACGCTTGGTCCTTGGTAACGACTGAGAGGCTTATGGAACGATGCAACGTCTTTCTTATACCCCTGTTCCAGGCCTGATAAAACAGCCAATTTCTGAAGCGGAGTGACTACATTTAACAATATTCAGCACTGTTCGCATGAAGAACTTGCAGGTTGGAAACAATTTTTCTGTTTTGTCGTGAATGTTTTAAAAAATTGAGGGATAAAGTCTAATGATTGTCAGAATTCATGGTTAGAAAAACAGGGTTTCGATTCTGTCCTCTGCCAATTAAAAATTAAATAAAGCCATAAAGGGTTTCTCTTTAATGTGCTAACATGTATTTTTAGTTTATTCATATACATTTATATTTTGTGTCCCTTTTTTTTCTAAAGAACATATATTTAACTGGTAAATGATTTATGGAATAGTGAAGATTGAAAGGAAAATCCATGGTGTCTTTCAAAGATAGAAGTTAATGACTTTGAGTTTTCATCTCAAGCTGATCTTCAGGTGCTTTGTCTCATAAAGCACCTCCGTGCTGAATGAAGGCAATAGAAAAAAAGCAAATTAAATGAAATCTATTATTGCTTCTATTAGCTTTAGGAAAAAAAAGAGAATTTATAATAACCCATAATACAGAACCTGTGAAGGAAAATGATGGGTATGATTTCCCTGGTCACTTTAGAAACTACACTAGTTTGGACAGTTAAATGTATCTATTAACAGAGCACACATCAAAGCTGCCAAGACGGAAGCAGTGGTTAGCTTGCTTTTATTTCCTAGCTAGTACAAACCTCAGCTTATTTGCAATTTGTGACGTTTAAAACTAAAAAAAAAAAACATTTCCTCTTGTTACCTTGAAAATGTCCTCTTGTGGGCTCACCCATTGAAGTGCCCTCCAAATTTGGAGTGAATTTCAGATCAGGGCTTTTTGGGGACTGTTGATTTCATATTGACACTAGGTCCCTTGCAGTTCGCCCAAGGTCTGGCAAGCTCCACCCCTCAGCTTGACCTTTTTAAACGACCTTAGACAGTGTGTTCAGTTGGCACAGAGGACGACTCCATCCGACCCTTGTTGCCAGTCAACCATTTCACATATGAGACATTAGTTATTTTAACCACCCTACCTCTAACACCAGTAGCAGTATGAGAGTGCTCATCCCAAATAAGGTGAAGATCATGCAACCTTTACAGTGTTTTTGTCTACCCGAACCCCTTGATTGGTCACAGAGGGCTTAAACAGGATGTGGAGCTGATAGGAAGGGTAGGAGATCATGTGCCTGAGGAAGTGAGATATAAAAACATTACGTTAACCTGGTGCAGTAAGTACAAAACTCCGGTGCAGTTTGCACAGTGCAAGATGAGATCTAAACGCGAGCTAATCCTCATTCTTTTCTAGTCTTCCTCATTGTAAAACATTTAATTTTCTCAACCGATGCCTATTACAGGCCCAGAGATAAAATGTACCACAGAGTATCTAAGAGCTTAGCCTGTGCACAGTGTGCCCCTCACCACCCACCCGGTCCCTGGGTTGCTTGTCTTTTATCTGCATTCTCCTCCCACGTCGCTGTGTCCAGCAGAACGACCCCCTTGCAGAAAAGCAGCTGGCTGTGCCGTATTTGAGAGGTGTGTGGCACGGTGAGTACCACGCTTATCTAATGTGATTTAAAGATAGATGCGTCTAACTGCATAAAGCCCGTAGCACAGTACAGTAGCTTCCCGCTGTAAATCTAATGAACTTGCAGTTACCTGAAACTGTTTTAAAGGGTGCACCGTACCACCTAGGATGTGACCTTAGGTGAGATCACCTATTCATCTTGCATGTGCTTCAAATGAACATTGGTCAAGTTTACGCCGATGTGGAAAAGGGTTGTTTATGGAGCAGATAGTCACAATGATTTCAATCTTTGCTGCACTCCAGCAGTAGTTTAAAGGGACTATTGTGCTGAGCAGGATGGAGAGAATAGTTTTGGACACAATTTGATCCCCTGTCATCGGATTCCAAATGTTCCGGATGCTCCTGGTTTCTCTTCCTCGGAAAGTCCCTCTTTTGTGGTCCCCTGGGGTGAGACACCACACTGGATGTATTTATCCTCACTGGGCAGTTTTTCTCTAGCATAACCACACTGTGCAGAATGTTAGATTTCATTATGTGCAGACTCCATCACTGGGACTGGGTCATGGGGTGTGGAGGGAGTGAATTTTTCTACTCACCCACCACAGAATGTACGTACCACACACTTTCCATAAACGCACCCCTTAAATTCACCAGCATTCACATTTAATTCAACATTACAGGTAAACAAATTTTGCCTGCGGTGTTTTTTGAGAAGAAAAATGTATGTTTTTTTCTTTGGCATTGAAATAATATACAGCAAAACTTGCAAAAGAACAAGATTTAGCCTAATTAGAAGTCACATCAACCCGACTGGAAAATTGTATCCAGTTACAGTATTAGGGTTTTCTTTACAAAAAAAAAAAAAAAAAACTCCAGTACTAAACAGCAAATGTTCCAGGACATAAACAGACATAGATTTGATGTTAGTGATATTTATGATGTAGATTTATTATTTTTAAATATTTTATTTTGAATTGAAATGAAGGATTTGTTTGTTGATTATGTGTTTAAAAATAAGTATCAGTGATAAAATGCGATATACGCAGATTGGACGATGTTTACATAACGAATAAAGCTATTTATCTCCTGTTATGTACAGCCTGATCAACACCAGGAGCTCGGTGATTTTGTCTGTCATTAGGGGCTGCAGACAAACGATGTTGTTACATTAAACCATCCAGATCTCAAACCAACCCCAGTGTTACCTCTCACCCCCTTTAGAAAAAACACATCTCAAATAATTGTCACAAAAATAAAAAACAGACAACTTAGATAACTGAAGTTAGCTAAAAGTTAAATCGAGAATCTATAACTCTAAAACTCTCAGTCTTTTCATCTCTTTTTCATCTCTTATTGTGTTTCCTGTGGTACCAGCAGTGGCCTTTTTCATGAGGACATTTCACTTGTCTAAATGCAGTCCATAGTTGTGCACTTTTTCCACATATTTGTAAGCCATAGACATACAGGAATAAAACACTGTAGCTAGGGAAATAAAACAATGTTTGTTTATTCTGCATTTTTGTTTTCAAGTAGTCTCAGGTATACAGCTATTTCTTTAGTCCTGTGTTAGTTCCTATGAAAGTGAGAGAGAGAGAGAGCGAGAAAGATCAATTTTTTTTGCAATGATTAACTTTTCCTGTAAAACACGAGACAGATTCTTTGAAAAGTAAAAAAAAAAAAAAACTGAATTCAAAGATCAAAGATGAAAGATAAATTTAAAATGCCGTGGAGAGAGAAGGAAACACGGTAACCTGGTGACTTGCGTTAGCCTGAGGCACTTGAATAATGACCATCAAATAATAACCCTCTGTTTGCTGATGGTTTCTTATCTGTCTTCCTGTCTTAATTCATAATACCTACACTCTGATGCATAACCACGTTACATGCAAGAAAAGCTATTGCAGCTTTTCTTGTTCTGTAAACGAAAGAGACGAAGAGCACAGGAGGACCACACATATACTCAAACACAGGGGTGCGACCTACAGACAAAGACAAACAGGTCCGGAGTTTCCTGAGACAGGCCCCTCTAAAACACGGACCAGTCTGTGTGCCCTCCATGTGAGCACTCAGCAATCCTGGCCTGTAATAATACACATCCAAACTAATTACACTTTTTAGTCCCAGTGTAGGCTGCAACCTAATGATAATATATTAAAGCAACAATACAGAGGGTCGTGGGCACGTTTGGGCTACTGTTTGTGGGGAAACCGTATACTACGTCAACAGCTCTATCATCGAGAAACCACCCAGGGATGGTAAACAAAGCATTGCATAGCAACCTAAGCAGCACAACAAACCCCGTTATGGAAATGCGATATGTTGACAGAAAGAGACAAGCTCCTTAGTTTTGCCTTTGACATTAGGGACACCAGGGAAACACTTTAGGTGGGGACTTTTTTGTGGGTTACAAAACGATCACGTCCCTTGTACAAGGCACCGCAAACGGCCCAGGTGACTTTCCTTCCTTCCTTTATACAAAAGTAAAATAAAAACAAGCTAAAGATTTTTGGATTCTGAGGCAGCCTGTGGCTCAAAGAACCGCCACAGAGTATTTCAAAGGAACATAAAACAACTGGCAAACACACGGATGCAGACCATGTGGTGCTATAGAGCAGCTCGTCAGTAAAACAGGATTACATTGGTTTAGCAACAGAAGACCATGGGTGCTATTAAAACTGACATTTACCCAGGACAAAAAAACCCAACTTTTGTACCCAGCTGTTAATTACCCGAAGCAAAACGGGGCAGGAATAAATTGTACTTTTTTCCACAGAAAATCATGCACACTGCATATGTTAGAATATCGTGTCACATTTCACCTTATTACAGATGGGTTATGGATGTCTCTGGCTGTGGTAGAGACCGGAAAGGTAGTGTGTGTTTTTGAGGAGAGGAGCTGTGGAAAAATTTCACAGGGCAGGAACAAATGGCACTGCGGTGAAGGGCCTGGGTGTGATACATTCAAGTCCTTAAAGAGGGCCTGACATCTTTAAAACTGAGAAAAAAAATGTAGAAAACTATTCGAGGTGTGTCCTTTATGTTTACCGGCCAAATATTCTAAAGAGCAGCGTGAGATGTGCATATCTCTGCACGGGGAGGTACATGGGGAAATGAGAAATGGCTCCAAAATTCCTCGCAGGCCAGGGCTGTGCTTTTTATTACGCCCATGCAAACTCCAAAGCGGGCACAGAGGGGCCCTCATTCTGCCTGGGAAGACGTAAAAAAAATAATAAAAAAAAAAAAAAACGAAAGAAAAGATGTAAAGTGGGAGCCAGCAGAAGCGGCTCGACGCGGGAGCCGATTCCAACTTGCATGAAGCACATTTCTCTTCCCATGCATAACGTATTAGCCGTCGCGCCAACTTCATATGCCGCGGCCTTTCAAAAGCACCGCCAATCTAAAAAAGTCATATCCTGCAAATTGGGGTAGGCACTTAGGCCTCTCCTGCACGGTGCTTCACAGAGCTAATCTAATATTGCGAAATGAAATAAGCACGTCAGGAATTTCTGTTGGCATTTATTTATTTATTTAGTCCCAAGAGAGCCTTCAAAGGCCTGTTGAGTTAGTTAGGTTTGAGGGACCGTCCTCCCTGTAAAGGAAGAAATCTTCAGCGGCGGGCTAACAAGTTAGCGCTTCGTAAGGGTCTGCGTGTGTGTGTTTGTTATGGGGTTATAAGGATGCTTTGGATCCTGGCTGGGTATCTTTCATTGAACGGTTCTTTATAGTCTGTACAGTAGGAGAAAAAAAAATCTTACGTACAATGTATAGACCCATCTAGGTGTCATCCTAGGGCCCTGACCAAAAGATCATTACACCTAACAAAACATAAAACCGAGCTAATGCTGTTAACCAGACCTAACTGTTTAGTGCAATCTGTGATAACGTTTCTGCTTGACAGGTGAAACTCAGGGCATCTGGATGACTGATCATGTGAAACATTGATCGTTTTGTTCTGGTGCCGAGCAACCGTCTGTAAAAGGTCCAATATCAAATTTTATGTTGGCTTGCAAGACTGTGAAACACAGCCGACAGAATTAAACATGAGAGTTACACCTGTACAAAACATGAGGCTTTTAATTATTGGGACTCAATGGGTAGAATGTTAGGCTGGGATGAGGAAGTCTCCTAATATGAGTTTCAGCCCAGCTGCCAGGTGTGCCTTTGAGCGAGACACCCAGTGCTAACTCCCCGAGTGCTGTGTTTGGCTGCCCACTGCTCCCCCAGGGGGATGGGTTAAATACAGAGAACCAATATCACTGTAACATGTATGTGAAATGTTGTAAGTTGCTTTGGTTAAAAGCATCTGCTAAATGATTAAATGTAATCAGTGTAGAAGTATATATTATACAAATATCCACACACACACACTGGATATACAGCAAATCTGCTGACATGTTAAAAGATGATGATGAAACACTTGATTTGGTATTTATAAACTTTCATTATCCACCATGTTTAGTGTCACTATCTTGTTTAAACTTTTTCCCAAATACCCAGAATGTATAAATTAAATATTACCAGTAACAGAAGTTGTTTGTTCTCTTGACATATCTGTCAAAGTGTAAAGATGTTGTTTATGTTCTCAGGTTTCTATTGTACATACAGCTTTCCTCAGTTTCCTATTCACAGGCATTTTGCCTTGACTTGGTGCTGTAACTAGAGGACCGTTCTTTAATTATGGGGGCAAAACTTCAGAACCCACGAGTGAGCAAAGTCACTTAGCTCTATTTATTTTCTGACTGATTAACTCAAGGGGATCATGTGATCATCCCACCCAATATAGACTTAAAAACCTCATTACTCCCATCACTGAGATTCTCTGATTAGCAGGTAAATGCACCAATCATATTATCACAGGTGGGAGGGGCTTAGTGATGCCATTTACTGTAGTATTTCTGACGTGTGTACTAGTACGGAGTGAACAGAATGCATGTGGTACTGTTGTTAAAAAACAAGGCAGTTAAAGATCTCCCTCCCCCATATCTTACCAACCTTTGCACACCAAGAAATTTTTAATAACTTCAATTACAATATCCACAAAGATTTAAAAAAATATTTATCAGTTGTAATCAATGTAGATTTGAGCACGAAAGACGAAATGCACACATAAGCGACGTGACCCATAGGTAGGCAACCCGCACCTTCCACAGGCCTCTGCTGCGAACTCCACGTGTTTTGATACTTAGCTTAGCCACAGAAAGCTAACGTGTCAGGACGCATTAGCAGTGAGCCGAAACAGCTTTGTTAAGGCACGCCTCCGCCAGCCAGCCCCTGCCTTTCATTTATAGCTGATTGTAATTAACTTAATCTCCTGGGCAGGGGCGGCAGGCCCAGCCTTGTGATAAAACAAAAATCGGGTGCCAACATTAACAAGTGTGATTTAGGAACTCATCCAGAGTGACCCAGCGAGATGAATGGGAGGGAGAAGCTGTGCTTGCACTGGGATTTCTTAAAAAGTCAGATTACCCTGACTGTTACGTGTACATAGAGCCTTCGTCAATGTTAAACACGTTCAATTAACAACACTGTTTGTGTACGGGTCAGACTCATAAGGACACCAGTAATTCCAGCTTTTCTTCCTAAAATGCACCTCGTAATATTTTGACAAATGGAAAATTATTTTTATTCCCTGCTTATGTGTTTTTTCAGAGTTCCACTGTGATGTTAGCTTCTCATAGGCTGCTTTGAGAGCCATTCTGCAATTAAGCTTTTGTTCGCCAAGCCAAACCTCCCCTCCCCGCCTCACCCACTATCATCCCTACTTCTTTTTACATTTTCCATTCAGTCTCTTGTTTATGTTCCCATTTCCTAACCCAAACGCTTGGTTCTGCATATATGCATTATACTGTTTATACAATATGTACATTAATCTACAGACTTTTAAGAAGATTAAAGCCCTCCTGTGATTGGGGAAGAAGGCAGCACTGCAGTTAGGACTGTCAAATCATGGGCTTAAAAGCCATTTCTAAGCAAAGCACTTAACCTCTGCGTAAAAAACCCAGTTACAGAAATTCTAAGAAGACCCTAAGCCTGAATCATGGTACAAGAGAACAGGCCTACTTTGGATTGTTAACTTCCTTGGACCTTTGGGAAATGCCTTTAGGTCCCTAAGTACTAATCTGCTTGTTAACAGCATTCTGCTGCTGAACGTCTAAAGTGTAAAACAAATTTTTGTATAGACGCCGTGCACCGAGCTGAACTTTACTGATGCTGCCTTGCCCTTAGTGTCTGGTGACAGCACAAACGAGTGGCAGGACCAGCTCCTCCCCGATATGCGTATCAAGCGGCCCTTTGGACGCTTGGCACATGGATTTTAAATTGAAAATTTGGCTGCATCACGGAGAACTTTCTGTGAGGCAGATGAATGGTTTCTGGAGCCCCCGTGGTTGGAGACCGTATTAAATGAAAAGCATTGACTTTCATTATCATGAAGGCTGATTTTTTTTTTTGAGGGGGAGGTGGTTCTGGAGAATATAAAGGTCGGTAAGATAGGAACCCTGGGTACTTTTCCCTACTGGACTAGGCGAGGGAATACGATAAACTAAGAGGTATCTCAGAAAACATTAGCAAGGAATTACTTCCCTTTCGGCAGTTCCTTTGGAAGGAATCCAACTCCTGCAACAGTTTTATTTGGGAAAGCGTATCAGCCTTGCCCTGAGGTTCTTCTCCTGTAACCTCAGTGCCCTCTGCTCTCACAAATAGCTCCGCAACACAATTTAGTTACGAAGCGATGCGCTTTTTAAGGCGATGCCTACCCTGCTTCCACGTTCCACTGGAGGCGGTAATTTCTGAAATCTGGGAATGGCTGTGGGAGGGAGGGAGTTGGTGGTTAGTAGCCCAGGAAATAGAACAACATCAGGGCAAAGGGACAGGATCAGCAGAGGTAGATGTGAAAATGTTACTGTGGTGTTGTGGCAGGTCGTGCTGATCTCACTGACATGCTCAAGTGCATAATACTCCCCTGTGGACAGCCGATATGTTTACCAGCACAGAGTGTGTAACAAAGAATGCTTTAATTAAGAAGATATTCACACACTGGGTGCTTTTCAGGATCTATAGAGATTGCGGGAAACGCACTACAGAAGTGTATCTTAGTATAAGTAAATTCTGCTGGAGAAGAAGCGACATCTTATCCAAGTCGGTACTTGCTGATTACATACTGATTGACAGCATCACAAGGTTTAAACACCTGCGTCTTAACCACTGAATGATACAGCCATGAGTGTGTCGCCAGCAATGGCTTTCACCAAAGTGTACTGCTCTGAAGGTCAGAAAAGGTCCAGTTGTGTGACAGGACAAGAGTGAATGTGAAAAGCCAATATTTCTCTCAGTGGGAGAGATCTGTGGACTGAAACCAACAAAAATTTGAAGAAAAAAGTAGTACAAGGTTGAAAAATGGGCTCCAGAATGAGCCCTCTACAGCCTGCCAAGATTCTTGTTGTAGTCTTGTATTATTTTACAGGCTGGGAATCTGTACCATGTGTAGAAGATTATGCAGTTTTCAGAAAGATAGCAAGAAGATTGCTGGTAGGCAGGCAGTAAAGTTACGTGAACGGCTTAGTAGGAAAGGGGGGGGTTGGATACAAACCACTGCATTAGAGGAAGTCAGTGAAGCAAAAAAAAGTTCCAAAACTAAAGAAGAGATAAGAAAGAAAGAGAAGCAGTGATGGAAGTGATGGTGCCACAGAAGCAGCTAGGAGGAGGTCCTGTGCCATGACCTTTGCACATTTGTCGCCGCTGGAAACGTGATGGGCTACAGCAAATACGTGTGGGGTGAGTTTTCATGCGTGTGGGTCTCTGTGGGCTTCGTTAAATCAGTCTTTATGTAACTAACAGGGTAACCCATCTGCAGCTCTGGTGGAGGACACGCCTATGTTTATTTAGGTCTTCCTCCTAACCGTTTGCTTTTTCAATAGTGCACACTGTTTGCTTTAGTAAAATATGTTTGTATATGTAAACATGTTCAACTTGTTCAGGTGTGTGTGTAACCATTTGCTAGGATGCCAATTTTACATATTATCAATAAGGACAACCCTTTAGGTGAAAACAAACTCCATTAAAATATCCACCTCTCCAGGTAGAGTTAAAGAAAGGCAACCAAAACGAATATGTGTGCGTCTCCTTCCATCATGTCACAGCGGGGCGTAAACACCTCCAGTTAATTGTCTGCACCTGAGTGCCATTGGTCTAATGAGCTAACAATCAAGCTCCACTGCTGTGAGGCAACAGGAGAGTGTAGACTGGTGGCAGCCTGTTAAAGTACGCTTAGATTTCCAGGTTGTAAATTAAGAAGTGTGTCTTCCAGCACAGTTTCTGCAAGGTCATAGTAGAACCTTGAGTCAGGTAAACTGGCCTATAGAGTTCAGATGGATTGGCATGAGGGGGAGCAAGCCCTATTGCATGCTATCACTGTGGCTTTCTGTTCTTCATCAACTAAGATGTTTTGCAGCCTGGTCAGAAGCAAAGCAGCTTGTCAATTTTTTCTTTAAGGTCAGGTTTTGTCTTGTCTCTTTTCCCCCTATGGTTGTTAAATATTTGATTAATACAAGTTCTAAACCATGGCCACAGAGAATATGAAAGCTTCTGCACGGTGCCTTGCTTACTACAAATGTGAGTGAATACAAAGGTTGCAGGAAGAGTCTGATTAAGCATGACCTTTCTATCATTCATAGTCACCAGCTGTAAAAACATAGTGGTGTGAATCTGAACCAAGACCTTGTCCTGACAGATCTATTCCTTCAGTTATCCAAACCGTGCATTCACTGCCGAAACAACCCCTTTAATCACAGGGTGGTGTCAGATGTCCCGAGTCACAAAGTTAGCAGAACTAAGGCTTCAAAACCCACAGCTGGTGGGATTACTGTGCGTTGACAATTGGCGACCGGTTTATCTCGACTCACATGGATTACTTTATTGATTTTTATTACGTTAATCCAGCCAGTGATTGACAGGCCATTGTAATCCCGCGTGGCTTTAAGAGCTTCGTTTCCCTTATTGCCCTGCACGGTTGCATCTATAGGCTGCTGGGCTCTGTCCGCCAGGTCAAGGTCACGGCAAACCAAAGCTTGTTACAGGCAGCATTAGGTGTAAGGCAGGGATTATTCTGAAAAGTTCCCTGAAAGGTGTACTCAAACTGCAAGCGCTGCACGTGGTTGCCTCTCTAACATAGCAGCACGTCTTTGTAGTGTGGCTGGAAATCGGAGCCCGAGGGCCACGAGAACAGGGGGAGCGATCTCCCACACGCCAAGAAGCCGTCGAGGTCACCATGCTTACTCAAGACCAAGGGGTCGTCATGCCATCATCTTCACTTGAGGAACCCCTAGCAGGTATGGGTCAAAGCCGAATCATTATGCCCCGCAGTTGCACCTGGAATCAAAACACTTTAGTTGGTTGAAAGGGTCTAGGCGAAAGCCGCAGCACAGATGTGGGGCCTTGCCTGTGCGCTACTGTGTTCTCGTTCTTCTCCTTTTGTTTCCCAATCACCTGTTTATAGTGCAGCAGTGAAAATGTGTATATTTCAACCATCTGCCTTCTCCCTTTTCATTGGAAACATGCTCAGTAAAAATGACTACTCCTTGTCCTTGGGTTCGGGATATAGACAACCAGTAACTGTTTTTTTTTCCCCAGTCCCCTTTTTGCTGCATGAAATAGTAATATACTGCTGAATAGGGCATGATTGATCATTTCCATGCCTTGCCTGTACACGTTTAAGCAGATTATTATCACAGCTGGTATATTTTGTTCGTACTTTGTAGCAACTGATTGTCTTGAAAGAGAGCACTATGAAATGCGGTGTTTTTTTTTTTTTTTCCCCCCTCTGCCATTGCGTGGGCATGTGACTCACAAAATGCATTTTGTCCACAGGAATTAAAGATGGAAATTCAGCTGGGTAAAGTCAAAGAGCTGAACAGACAGTGAAACACTTTGCTTTCAATGCACTGTAATGAAAATAAGGGTAACGCGGGGCATGAGGGGAAATGCAATGCCTTCTCCTGTTGAGAAAAATATTACAGAATTCCTTCTGTGCATAATTTGTTTCAATCTTGTTTAAAGGTTTTTTTTTTTTTTTTAAGTTTGAGATGGTGCTTTGAGATGTTTATGACAACAGGCAGTTGTGATGTGAGAATTCAGCCATTCATTGTCAGATGTACACTGAAAAATTATGAGACTGTGCTCATATCACATCACACCAACCCTAATGGTGTACACACAGCATACATGCATGTAGTAGTTGCCATAAGTATTTGCTAGTTAGCAGATCATTAAACGGTTCCAATTAGGCTGGAAATTACCAGGGTAATGGATAAATATATGATGAGTTATTTTAATAGTTTTGTTTTTGAGTTTATCAGCTACATGTTGTTGTATGTTAAATTGCATTCCATTTGTTGCATAGCTGACTGTTGTAATTGGATTTCCTCATGTAGGCCTACAGTTCAGCTTCTCCATAATGGCGTCACCGGTGGGCTTACATGGTGATGACTCTCTTTAACTGACGCTTTGTCCTTGTGCTCTCGATAGAACTGCACTGCTTCAAGAGTCGACTTGTCTCTTTGCTACTGCTAAACTGAGCAGCCTAAGTGTCAACAAAATGTGATTTAACACTGGTAAGAAAAAAATATAATAAACATCTGTTTAATAAGAAAAATGGAAGCCCAGCATCCGCGCAGAAGTGGAATGTTTGCCCCTCCTACTGGAGGTGTGTCTTACTGCGCAGTCAACTCTGCATCTTTTGGAGGCCACATCTCTCAAACTTTAGATTTCAGCTGACCAAAACTGACATAAACATCAGGGGAGAAGTGAGTAGCATGTTCGAGGATGTGGGCTGGAACACCGTGAATGAGGAATTATGGGTCGGAGTTCCAGGATGAGCCAGCTGCTGTAAGGTACTTAACCTGAATGCCTCAGCAATTCACATAAGGAAGTGTAAAATCATAAGTGGCATCAGCCACTTTGGACAAAAGTATTTGCTAAGCTATGAATAATGTAAACTGGCTGGGCCGCAGTTTATATTCCATCACCCTTTGCCATGAATTAAAGGGACTAATTACACATGGGGCTATGAGAGCTTAATTTGCACTTTGCGGTTGTGCTGATTGGCATCTGGATAAATGCACACCGAGGACTGTTTGACTACAGTGAGGGTGCAGTCGGAGGTCCTTGTGCAGCATGTTTTGCGTTTGGCTTTACCTACAACTGCATCCTGCATCTTAGAGGCATTGCTGCTGAGCACTGCCTGACCTCAACTGAAGAGGGCTCAAGGAGCCGCAGTTGCCTTAGAGACGCGGTAACTGATGGAAACGCACAGCTGGATTATTTACACATCAATAATGTATGTGAGATCGCTCCTCTTTTAATGATCAACGGTGCACATCATGTGAGCATGAAATTTTAACATTTTCGCCGATCAATTATTGAACATCTTCTGACCGGATGTTTCGTCTTCTATGGCTTATGGAACAGTAACCTGGATTTGTGGTACGTGTGGATGTTCTCACTCATGTAAAATTGCGGACCCTGTTTCATTTGAGACTTGTTTTTCCTTAGCACTGTTGTGGTGAAGCCTTCACATTCCGCAGTGCTCTTCGTGCCATTATAGGCCATGTTAATCTGTCTCACCGCTGATGACTGACACACAGCAATACAAAGAAACTGAGCCCCTGCAACCCTGGTCTTGCAGTTCCTCTGAGTCAATGAGGTAGTTAAGGACAGCAGAGGACATGGTTCTTCGCTGCACACGCTGCTGAGGCGTCCGGTATTGACGGTCTCCCACAGGCTCTTTCTGTCTTGCCTTTGTCTTGTTGTATCATGACATTTTCTCACCTTCTGCTGAGGAATTGAAAGGAAAAAGAGGGGAAAAAACTTCCTTTCCAATGTCCTGTGGAACCTGATAATGAAAAATCATTTAACCATAAATGAATATGTTTGGGAAAATAATATTGCCATGAGAAGTAATCTGAGGAGAGGATTTTTCATCACCATAGACAGGTCCCCGTTTCTCCAGTGAACAATAGCAGGGCTCCGAGCTCTACACAGACTAATCAGGTGAATTCATCTGAGGGGTTCCCATTTATTTTACAAGTTATACATTTTACACATTCATAATCTTGCCTATCTTCTGCTTTGTCTATGAGGGGCCAGGATGGTTATGATTTTGTGTGTGTGTGTGTGTGTTGGGGGGGGGGCTTCATCTTTTCTCTTTTCTCCTCAGCCCTGAAAGAATTGTTTTAGTGATATGAGTGCCATCAGGGGCCCATCAGGACCAGGGGCAGCAAACACTGGCGTAATATTACAATCCATCAGCTGGGAGAAAATTTGACTGAAATGAGAGGTTAAGTGGATTTTCCTTGAGCAAGGCAACCTGCCCCCCTGAAAAAATGGAGACGCCGCACACATGTGGTTACATATATGCATGTGTACTTAATCTCGAACTAAGGCCTTGCGTAGTCCTTGACATTCTAAACACCTTTTGAATATACGTGACACTGTGACCAATGTTAAGCCTGAGAACAGAGAGCACAAAGGGGGGGGCACAAAAAAAAAAGCTCGAACAAATTTTTGTAACATTTTTATGTGTGCTCAAAACATTTTTTCATATAGAGATGAAGAGATAATCGTATATATTTGTTAGGACCAGCCAAATCACTTAAATTCATACCATGTCTCGAATTACTGTTGTTTTTAGCTGTTAGCAGCATACTGTACATTTTTGCAATCTAAACATATCCGGAAACAAATCTACATAACAAGAAAGAAATGCAAGCATTAAATTCATTCCTCAAGCGTTGTGTAAGCATGAGTGAATGAGAAGTTGTTACAGATATGCTGTGTTTTGCTACGTCTTCGTGTGATTGTTATCGCTCCATTTAAAAGTAAACAAAACCGTAGTGATCTAAGATAAAGTCTTTAAAATGGGAAGATATTTCCTTGCCCTAAAAATGTCAGTCCTCGGCTTGCATGTTTATTTTCTGTAGTCTTATTTCTATTTTCATATTCTCCATCTGAGCATACAAGCTTGGTTCAAAAGCATAACGCTGTAAAATTGCTTTGTGAATTATTTAAGTAAACAGATTTCCCACTTTTAAAGTAAAAAGCCAGGATTTTTTGCCCTAAAACAAGACGTGAGAGATAAGGGGGAAAAATACAGACCAAGCAAAGATCGTTGGCACCAGCAAACACATCACACTTTGTTTTTAATTTTAAAAATAAAATAAACAGTCTGTTCGCCCTTCTGCATACTTTGTTCCACTTCCGAGAAGGACTTAGACAAAACAGGAGCGCTTTTATTTATGGCTGCAAGTCCCAGAAGTGGTGAGTGAGTGAGAGAGAGAGAGAGAGAGAGAGAGAGGGAGGGAGGGAGGGAGGGAGAAAGAGTGACGTTCGGATCAAAAGGCTTGTGCAGGTGAGGGGTAGATCCTGGTGTGGGGTGGTGCTTGTCTGATCGAGCTGCAGCTCCCACTCTCTGAGCTCAGCCTGGACCAAGGGCCCGGCGAGGCCCCCTCGTCTCTCATCCTCCGTTCCGCACTCTCCTTTCATCAGCGTTCACAGAAGCGTGCTGTGGACCGGGCACTCGGAAAATGGAGCAATACCCGGCTCTACGGCTGCTCCCTCTCTTTGGACATCCGGGCGGCGCGCTTTATTAATTTATTATTAATCTGTTTGTGAACGCAGGGAAAGTTAGCGAAGCCGCACGCATTTGATGTGATACAAATTAAACAAATTAAATAGGCTAAAAAGTCACAGATTTAAAAAGCTTGGATTACAGCCTCACTCAGCATGTGACTTTCTGGGGGTGAGGCAGTTTGGGTGTCGTGGAACATCTGCTTCACTGTGCCTACTAGCATGCCCCCCCCAAAAAAAAATCTTTCACCCTCTTTTCTGCCTGGCCTGAGACCTACGTCCTGTGAAGGCGGTGGATGTACTGGCGAGACCCTCATGGTGACCCCGCAGGATAGACTTCAAGCTTGATCAAAGCCACTCACTCCCACCCCGAGTCCAAGACCCGTGGCCACCGCCATCTGCTGCTCACGATCAAACTTCCAGGACCGGCTGGTGCCTTTCATTTAGCTGATAAAAACTGCCAGTTTATTACTACCATTTTCACGCTTCTACCTTTCAGTAGCATTCAATTTCTGGCACTTGTTATCATATGAGATCACAGGCAATTTTCGTTAGTCAATTTACAGAGGTTTATTTCAATTCTGAACCCAGTTTATCAAGGGTACAACAATAATACCCCTATACAAATTTCTCACCGGTCTTACTAACAACATAATTAAAAACAAATCCACCTGTAAAGTGCAAAAAGTAGCGATTCTAGAGTCAATTTGTGTTCATTTACAACACTAATCAAATAAACGAGGCATTTATGTGATTTGGTGATGATTGGTTTCTGCTTTCAACACTAAATCCACGACAACCAAGAGTTCTTTATTGGGTTATTAGGTTGGCTGAGGTGTGCTCTACCAGTGTCACGCCTCAGGAAGGCAGTCAGCAGGCCTCTCCTCTCTCGCTCTCTTTCTCTTTCTCTGTAGAAGATCCTTATCGAGGTGATTGAATGCAGTGGCTTAACTGATCCATTAGCCGGTGTTTTGCTTACGGAGGGCCTGTGTAATGTAAGGCGCTGAATGTAAACAGAGAAGTGGGATCCCAACGCTCTGAGTAGGGAAATGGAAAGGCTGGGGTGGGGGGTGGGGAGAGAAAGTGAAGTCTGCTTCTCCCGAGTTTAGGTGTAGCTAGGGCATTTCGAGCTGGCCGACTGGATGGAACCCTGGAGTGGGAGTGCTGTTGGACCTTTGTGGCCCTGGACTTACCCACACCTCTGCCTTAATGTTCTCACTGTATGGGGTGGAGGGTTTTAGCATACAGGGAAGAGAGCTCTTGAGTGCAGAGCTCACGAAGCCCTGGACTTTTTCAAGGGCTTCTCATTAACTGTTCCATCAGTGTGGCAAATAAGAGGCACAGACACGACCCCCCCCCCTCCCCAAACACACACACTTTCCCTTCTGTTTCACAAGTACAGCAAACACTTCCTGAGAGGCTGTGTGTGAACTGGTCATGCAACACATTTTGTAATGCCCCTGACCTTTGTCACATTCGCTCTCAAAGCCCGTAGATTTGAGCAATTTGGCAAGGGGGTGGTTTTGCATATCTGTCCAAGAGGGTCCTGACATAAATAGGAGAGCAATGCAGGATGGTGTAATTGATAAATCTTGGATGTGAGTCAGACAGAGTAGCTTTGTACTGTTTGCCTAGTTAGGAACAGAAATGTGATGCTGAAAATATAGTGTTCTCCAGCTTCCTTTACTGGTACAAACAAAAGAGTTAAAAATAACATGAGATAACAGGTCCTGAATAGAGTCTCATTCTTTTGTTTCAGTTTTCTCTCCCTGTTTGTTTTCCTCATTGCTTTCTTGTCAAAAGACCTGTATAAAAATAAGGGAGAAAGAGGAGCTAAATTCTCTATTTTCACTGTTTGAGACAGTCATGGAGCTCATTGATAATCATTTTTGTCCTTTTAGTTTCTTAATCACGTGGACCCAGACTAACACGGGCCCTCTGAATTCTTTCCTTTTCTCTTGCTCTTTCCCTCGGTCCTCAGTCTTCTCTTTGTGCCACACTTCCTCTCCTTATCCCCGTCCTTCCCTCCATTTCTGTCATCCACAACATTTGTTTTGTTGCTTGTTGCTTTATGTTTCTAGCAGCCCTTCCCCTCTTTCCAGTCCACCTGTCTCTCCATTTTTCGAGTTGTCGCTGCCCAATCACTCTCCCCCTTTTCTTCTTCCCCGATTCCCTCCCCCTCTTCTTGCCCACCATGTATGATAAGAACTCTGTTGTCATGGGGTTTTTTGCTGGCTAATAACAGCGCTTCAGCCCAAAGCGAGCTCCTTCTCTGACACGGGTCCATCTTCTCCAGACAAAAACAAAGCTTTTAATGAAGGAGAATGTCTTTAAATAATTATTTAAAATAATTTTCTGAAAAATGTAATTTGTAAATTTCTAAATGTGCGGACAATTTGCTAAACGTAACTAACGAATCCTTGCTTGTGTTGTACGCTGCAGACAATGGGAAGATATTTTTGGTCTTTGAAAGAGCAGCTTCTGTAGAAATGTAGATACACACTTTGTCATTATTGCAATTTCGTGGCTTTTATTTCCTGCCATTTCCTTCATCTTTTCTCACACATATTAAAATGCATCACATTGGGGGGGGGGGGAGGGTCAGTCATCTTTTTTCGTGGCTTTGACTACTTCACAACACACACCCTGCCCACCAACCATCAGTGGATGCATTTCCATTAGATCAACAGGCGTCTTCAAGAAGACCATGCAATTCCTCTTACTATTATTAAATCAATATACAGCCTTTATGATTCCAGTGGGGACATCCATCCATTTACTCATCCATTCTTTTCATATATAATGTTTGTTTAATAAGGATGTTTATTGTTTTTCTATGAAGTATACATTAAAATCTGATCAGAAACGCTATCACAAAATTTTTTTGTGTGTGGTGAGGAGGATTTTCTTATACAAATTTCCTTTTACTGAAATGCAGGTTACAAACCCTTGAGGCACAAGGCCAGGTTATAAAGAGTTAAGTAAAGCCCCATTAGGCCCAGTCTCCTTTTAATGGCGCTACATTAGTACAGACAGTTTCTTCCACTTTTATAGTGGCCCTAATGGATATTCGCTGGGTCTCTTTCCATGCGGGAGAAAACGGCTGTAATAGAAGCGTTTCTCCATAGTGTCAGATCTGGGGTTTGTGTATGTGGACAGTCTCAAGGGTGTTATTTTTTAAATTTTATTTAAAGATTTTATATATATATATATATATATATATATGTGTGTGTGTGTGTGTGTGTGTATATTTTTTTTACGTTAATCTTTTAAATGTAAATACTGGATCTGTTTAGTCCTTTGCAGCTCCCAATTCTCTGTTACAATAGGGGGGGGGGGGGGGGGGGGGGGGGGGGGTGGGGGGGTGGGGGGGGGGGTGGGGGGGGGGGGGGGGGTGG
>JABJVR010012188.1:0-44113 GCA_025773905.1 Chitala chitala | reverse complement strand
AGGGAGAACATGCAAACTCCACGCACACAGACCCAAGGTGGGAATTGAACCCCAGGCCTGGAGGTGCGCAGCGACAGCGCTAACCACCATGCCTGCAGTTATTTCAAACTGAATTAATTTAGTTATAAACTGACACACAGCAAGTGATGACCTGCTAAAAATGTAGTTTTTGTGAATTTATTAAAAATTACTAATTGAAATCTGTTACATTAGAATTTAGACTCGCCATCTAAGAAAGGATAAATGTGTTTGTTTTTTTCTGATTATGTTTGAGATGTCACTGGAATTTGACTGTAGTTAACTTGTGGCCTTTTCACTTGACGGGGTTTACAAAGGCATATATTTGTAGGAGCCCACACTTCACTGCAAGCAGTGCAAAAGCAAGTCGCAAAGCCAAAGGGATTCTCCACAGACCTCAGAGATACGATTGTATGTATACAAAGACGTGTATCACGATATATACAACTGGTATTGCCACTAACTGTTCTGATGAGCATAGTACTCTCCATTACTGTTACACTGAACAAGACTGGAGCCACCTAGACATCTCCTATAACTGGTTGTTTGCCAAAATCTGGACTTTGACAAAGAAGGACTTTGACAACGGAGGTGATCAAAAACCTATTGGGCACTCTAACAGAGCTTCAAATGAGAGAACCTGTCTCTCCAGTACTCCATCAAGCAGGAGTCTATAGGAGAGTGGCTAAATGAAGGCTGCGTCTGAGTAAAACACATATTATGGTCCACCCAAAGACTGCCAAAAGGTGTTTAAAGACCTTCTACCCTGGTGGTATCAAAAGCGAACCCTTTCATCTGAATGCTGAATGTCCTGCCCAGGCACTGTTCTTCACTGGGCTAATACCATCCATACACTGATGAACAGTGCCAGTCTGTGGAGGGGACTTCTTGGTGGGGGGGGTATGAGCAAAAAATTTTTCCATCCAAAGCCCATAAACAGTCTTGGAATAAACCCTAAAACTGTAACTCAGCAAAGCTCCACATCCAATACGAGAAAGATTCAGAAGATAAGGGCTTTTAGCTTGACAAACTGTCCAAGTTCAGATGTGCAAAGCCAGTAGAGGCTCCACAACAGGACACACAGTCGTCCGTACTGAAGGCAGTCCAGGAAGTAACAAATAAAGGGTCCGCATACTTCTGTAAATGACAATTCATTTTAATAAATTTGTAAGATATCCCTAAGGCACGTTTTCTGTGTTACTATCTGGAACTGAACACTGACTGTTGGAAAAAAATAATTTCAATGTAATCTACTTTAAAATTAGTCTTGAACTCATGAAAATGTGGAAAAAGTCAAGGGGGCTGAATAGTGAAGGCAATGTATTAAAATTCATTGCAAGTAAAAAAAAAAACATAAACCTTATTTAATTAAGATGACCTCAGTGCTGCATGGCCTTGTTAACCTTTAACTATATTGATACCTGACTTTGTCTGTATCCGTAGCGACGCCCAGTCTGTTGCTGCTTGCTTATTTCTGCTGTGCTGCAAAGGGCAGCTGTTTTGTTCCTGTTTTTTCTTCTCTGTGGTCCTTGGGGATGCAGGATGCATGTTGGAAGGGTTGCCTCCCTTCCACACACAGGTCTCCAAGGCTCCCCGTGGCTAGTCTGCATGTCAACGGCAGCAAACCGAACACAGAACGACGGGCCACCCCCACTGCCTGCGACAGAAACAGTGCCCTCCCCCTGCCTCATCTCCCTCGGGGGAGACAGAGGCAGAGCGGGAGCGTGTGTGTGTGTGTGCGTGTGAGATGCAGGCACACACACTGGAAACACAGCTTGATGTATTTAGAGCCGGTGTATCTACGCCATGCTTATAGGGACACTCGTTTTGCCCAAACGTATCAGTTTCCTTCATTGCATTATGTGTTGCCACAGGCTTTTCATTAACTCTTCAAACGCTACGCTGCTTGCTGAAGCCCTGAGCTAACAGGCACAGTGGAAACTACGCACTGTGGAAAGCAATGACCGTTTTCACAGTAACTGTGCTTTTCAGGCTTTTGACCAAGGGTAATTGCTACAGGGTCAGAGGTGACAAGAGACCCAGAGTAAATAGGTCACACTTTGCGCCACAGGGTTTTAAAACTGCATTGTCCTACAGCCAGTGAGAGGTGACAGGGGATTTTTTGGTTATTTGCAATGTGTGAGGAGGAATTTTTTCCCCCTCATTTTCATCTTGGAAGCATAGCGACTGGAAAAATCTGGAAGCTGTAAGACGTTTAAAAAAATAGAGGAAACCTCAGAAAGACGTTTTCACTGACCTTTGACCTCAGCTGGGGGCTGCTTGACCTTGGGAGCATTTTAATGGAGTCATGATGGTGAGGGATTCCACTGTACCTAGTTTGGTAGACTGCACTCACCAGTAACGGATTTTTCAATTCAAAATATTAAAAATGGAAAAGTAATATTTAGATGGGTAAAACAATAAGAAATTTGAATAAACAGCCCTTTTTAAGGTTACAGCAGTAATGACTTAGAACAATTGCCAATGTAACATAAAAAACTGTAAAATAACATGAGGACCCTAATCTGTGCTAATGCCATTACAGGGACCCTTAAATGAAAAGCAAATCCTTAGCCATGCTGTAATGCATATGTGCAAGTATGTGTGGATTTCTTCACTGAAAACTGTCTTTAGCTGATGCACAGGCACAATACCTGTGGATGCATAACCAACACAGTGGATGAATGTGATGTGCTGGGGGATTTCTGAACGGTGCAAAAGGAGAGTTCAAACATTCCTGATTCTACATGCATTAAAGGGTTTTTCCAAAAAAAAAAAAAATCTTTCTCTAGGGGAAAATCTGGAGTTTTTTGGTATCACCTGGGCATAGAACACAGGATTCTAAACACTGATGAATGGACAGAGTCTCGCAAAACAGCGCTTGGATGAATGTGGCCCAGGGCTGTGCCTCAGGGTTATAACAGATTTACATGAAGTTGTTGTTTCTCCCCAAGCATCAGTATGGAAAGAAAACAACCCAAACACCTTCTGGCATTACCTCGTAATTCCTGTTACACAAATTACCACAAAAAACACAACATCAGAGTTGAAAAACAATATTAGATTTTCTTAATTTTCTTCTGTTTGAGACGAGTACAACCTGAAAACAAACGTCTGGACATGACATCAGAAAACAAAATTAAAACAGACAGATAGATGGATGCATAAACTCTGCAATATTGAAACCATCGGTAATATCATGCCAGAGAAGTATTATTAAAATTAATTCCTAATTGATAGGATTAGCATTTCATTCTCTGTAGGAACATTCAACATGCTGAGCACATTATAATAAACGGGCGTCCAAGTTGACGTTTAATAAATGACCCACCGGCCCACGTAAGGCCTCCCCCACTCCAAAGTGTGCAAACTTCACAACACGAAAAAGGAAAAAAAAAACACACACAGGAAAAAAACACACACATTCTTTTTTTTCTAGAACTAATTTATTATTGTTGTTGTCATATTTTGTCTTATTTAACGTTTCACAATGAACGCTAAAACAATACAAACTACTTGAGGTGTCTATTTTTCATACATATATACAAACATAAAGGTTTGTATGGGTGGCACTTCAGATACCTGGGCTGTATTCTCCTGGAAATTACCTGACTACTTAGTAAACATATGGTACTTCCAATTAATGAATGCAATGACTATGAAACAATATGGAAACATTCTTAATATTGTCTCAGTATTACATACTTCCCATTTGTACAGAGTATCACATATCCAGGTATTTTATGTTTATTTTCCACACGTCTCTTCATTGTTGAATGCAACAGCACAGTCACCGCATGCAGTAACGCCAAATACCAGCTGTTACTAACTAGACATTAATAAACATAAGGTAAATACATAACCATAAAACAAAGTATTACCTACATGTAAGTGAGAGAGTCTAAATACTGGATAAACAATCATTGGGTCAGATGGAATTACAGACAAAACAGAAGAAAGACTTGCTGTGGAAACATTGTTACCTGACAACTTTCTGTTGTATTGTTATGTCAGATTTGCTCTTTGTGGACTGTTTGGTTTCAGTCTAGACTCAGGTATAAAAGTTTTATACCTGGAGAACAGGAGTGTGACTCTTTGATGATGATGAGGCTGGCAGTAAAACAAAAAACCGTATTTAAACAAGTGCACTGTCCGGTTTGTGTGATTACTGAGGGACACTGGAGGCACACTTCTGTAGACACCCTTAACACCAACGCAGAGGATAAACTGAGCTGCACTGACCCATGGAATTGAACTGGAGCTTAGAAAAAAAGCTAACGCTAATGCTCAGACCTGAAGTCAGGTGTGGAACACTGCAGGTGATCTGTGGAATGTATGGGGAAAGCCTGAGGTAAATGTCAAAGACAAGCCAGGTGTCCACTAGCTTCTACATGGCACTGAGGAACACCCAACCCAGAACGACCCCTGCTGATGTCCACCACTCTAATACTGGGTCACCGAAAGCAGTGAAGGCTGCACTCAGCCATGAGGCACACTGCTTTAAAAATGACCTCAGCTCAAAGCTTGCCCAGACTCCAGGTGAAAATGGTGTTAGATAAGGTAATGAGTGACAGTCATGTGTACAGACAGCACTGCTTACCTGTAGTCACTTGCCCAGCACTTGTGTTTCTCATGGTTAAATTTTAACTGTACGCACTGCACTGAATACAGGCTGATGAACAGTTCAATGGATTTCAATTCAGCGCTCGCAGTATGCTTCACAATCTCCCTGTTCTAGAACTTTCTCAAAGTTAAACAAGGTCATGCGAGAAGTATTATGTTTGCTTCTGTTCAGTTGTTCCAATTAAGATGAATCAAAGTGAATGAAATGAATTTCTGGAGCAGTTCAAAAGTGTATCACAAAAGAGACAAGTCTACCAAGCAGTGAACTAGATTACCAGTTCTCATACAGGCATTACTTGACCCTGATTAACACTTATCCTACTACAAAGTAAAAAGCAGTTTATGATGTGTAAGACAATGGTTAACAGTCACATACAACCAAGTCAGAACGCTCCCAAAAGCTGTAGTTAAGAACCTTTTAAATTAAGTCAATTTGACAGCAGTACAGCTATTTATATTTCTAAAAAATATATGAATAATAGAAAGTATGCTCTAGAAACATAATCCGCATTCAGAGAAGCCTTGTAATAGTGCTTCATTCAGATAACTCCAGCATCAGTCATGGGCTGCAGGGTGTGACATAACTGCAAGAACTACATCTCTGAACTTACAGCTATTTTTCGCATTTTTAAAAAGTGGATGTAACAAGGGACACGTTACCAGAGTCTCAGCCTCCAACACACTTCCTCTCTACATGTTTTATTCATGACAGATACAAGCTGCATGAAAGGCTGAGTCAAGCGTACATACAGGCGGGTACAGACTTTGTACAGAATTACTGGTGTTTGTCCTGTCAGTGTTTTTTCTTTTCAGTGTCACTGCTTTTATAACTGACAATCTAGTTCTCTATTAATTTAAAGAAAAATGAATTTTAAAAAGTAAATTGCTTGATTCAACCAGCCATTTTTACTGAACTTCTTTAACTCCTTCCCTCATCTGTAAGAAGGTGATTAGAGCCCTGGACCACCTGCTGAAACCCCTAGTCTAGACTGCAGATGAACTGTTTGCTTGGGAAACAGCAGCATCAGGAACAGCAAAACCATGCTTGTTAAATGGAGACAAAAGACCTATTGCATGTAACCTCTGCTGGCACCATCGCTTGTGGCCTACGTAGGTTGACCGACCACAGCAGTTGTGTGGTTCCTGAGCTGTCCAAGGCCACATCCTCATTATCCAACTCCATGGACACAGAAGGAGGAGAAACAATGCTAGGCCTATGTTTCCCCCAAGGTCACCGGTCAACAAGAAAGAGAAGGCAGCCGACATTGTCAGTATGTGGTCAACTGTCATGTGGGAGTACTTGAAAATAAACCAACCTACATAACCATGGTCTTCAAGTGCTTAAGCAAGCAGCACTATGATACTGTATTTTAAAAAGACCTCCTATTAAACATGAAAGATCTGCAACAGAGCATCAGTAAGGACTTTGAGTATAACATGTCAGCAGAAGATCACTGAAGCAAATTGACACTGGCTTCCTACACATCTGCTGTGTGGATGGTCTGCTGTCTGTGTTCCACCTGTATAATGCATACAACATATGAAATATGAAAAACAGGCTAAAATGCACTAACTCAATACAACAAAATGCCTGGTAACCACCGCAAATAACAGACGTTGGGCATTATTATGGACAACAAAAAATACATATGCAACAGGACCCAAACAACTGTCTCCTGCCATCCTGATGAAAAACACGTCTAACGTGATGGAACGCATTAACGTATAAATCTCTGTTATGTGCATTACAACTGTACAAAAATAGCTCAAACAAGATTATATTAACAGCAACAAGAGTTATAGACAGCTAACTATATACCTCCTATAACTGATGTCCTACAACAAATCTATAGAAGGACTGATCACGGCAAACACTTCACTTTTCTACATCCCAAAAAAAAAAGAAAAAAAAAAAAAGCAGTTGACATTCTGCAGCTCCGACGCTCCATACTTAATTGGACCTACTGTGGGCAATAACTTTCCCACAATCAACTGGAACAATTATAAAACCCAAGTCAGTCTATTAGATCGACTGTGTTTTAGTCGTGATCGATTTTATGATTTTCTGTTAACGGCAAACAACCCTCCTGACAAAATATCATGTTAAAATAAAAGGACAAATTATATGACTTTTAGGCTCGTCAAATAAACATCTTGCAGTCCTTACGACTTTGACAACCCAACTGTTCAAAAACGATTCAAGGCAGAGAAAAACACAAGTGTAAAATTTAAATTTAAAAATAATAATGTAATAAAAATACAATACATTCATATTCCAGCTAGGAAATTAAAAGAAAAAAACCTGCACTTTACAAATATTTGGCCCTAAAGAGATGCGTCTCCACAGCCACAAGCTGCAAGAATCAGTACGTAATAAAATTTCTAAAGTTTTCCTGAAAAGAGTCACCTGAGAACTCAGCGGCTGAGTTGAGGTAGGATAAACTCAGTAACGTTTTCCATATGCTGGAAGCATGGGTGTGCACATGTATGCGCTAACGCATGTGCATTTACGGAGTAATTCGTGGAGGCGTGCTGCGTTTTTCAGATGTCTGTTTAAGCGGCCAAAGAGTGAATGCATACGCGTGTTTCCGGCATCTTTGTTTCTGCGAGCAAGACCATGTTCAAGCATGATTGTGAATGCCTCTATGTTTTGAGTGAAGCAGCACTCAAGGTCCATGAGCGCGTTTGTGTGTTTATAGGTGAATGCTATGAGGTGCCAGATTGTCTATGAATTTGCATGCCAAGCAGACACCTGTGTTAATGATGAAGGAATAATAAACCTGTGCTTCCACCTTGTATATCTACATAGTACAGTACGGCATACACAGATCCACAAATAATACAGTATCATATGTCATGTATGTACCAGTGCAGTTAATGTGTAACACTCCTGCCCCTGTGTCTATGGACTATTTACATTACTGGCTTGCCACTTACGTTGGGGTTATTAACAGCAATCTCTGAATAAACTGAATAAAATAAAAATAAATTAACCATCACCTTCTGAGGAAGAAGCACGTTACAACACAACTGTCTATCTACAGAACAGTGAAGTCTTCCCAAAGATCACGTGACAACGTCACTGGTCGCTTTTCAGCGTGGAACTGACATATCGATGAAACGCACATCACAGTTGATATGGAGTATGGATCGCACCACAGAATTAGATATTTCATTGTGAAAAACAACAACAACAACAACAACAACAACATCAACAATAAAAATGACAATGGCAACATTGTCTTGAGGTAGAACATTCAAAATTCATTGTTTGGAAGTGCTTTATGTTGAATTTTTTTCCACTTCGATGAGCAGGTGTGAGAGTGTTCTTGATACTTGAGGTAGTGTGTATAAATTTTTTTGTTTTTTGCCCCCCCCCAAACTCTGTGCGACTACAACAGAACACAGGGGAAGACGTGACTCGGTGCTTCCTGCTAAACATTCATTCTGGCTGAGGTAGGTTTATACTGCGTGTCATGCGGTTCCGATGTACTGTCA
Source organism: Chitala chitala (assembly GCA_025773905.1). Lineage (NCBI taxonomy): Eukaryota > Metazoa > Chordata > Actinopteri > Osteoglossiformes > Notopteridae > Chitala > Chitala chitala. The sequence continues at coordinate 35,974 of JABJVR010012188.1, read as the reverse complement.
GGTGTACAACCTACACAAAGGCCAACGAAAGAAACCCTTTGATATAATAAAAAATCCTGAGAAATAGAACATATAGGAAAAATACATGAGAATATATACTAAATCCCTGGAAGAAGGCCTTTTCACGTTATTATGACTTGTTTCAATGAGAGAAAAGAGAAAGCTGTCTGGACTTTATAACTCAAAAAATAAAGAGGCTATTGGATTAAAACGTAACTGACAAAATGACAGAATGAGTGTATAAAGAACATTGCTGATATCCAGTCAAACAGAAAATGCTGGAAGGATTGAACAATTTCTTCTGCTTAAGAGATGCTACAATGCTGTCACAGCTCACAGCACCGTATTGAGACTGAGGCATTTGTAAAAGACTTCAGGTTTTCTCAACAGCTTTCCCTTTACCAGCAATAGGTCACAAAAGAAATGATAAAACATAAATACACGTGTTGACCTGAGAAGGAGCAGAGACGCAGCACATGCGCTGTGTGTGTGTCAGTATGTGTGTGCGTGTGTGTGTGTGAGAGACACAGGGAGTCACAGATTTGTCGGTCACTTTCAGTCTGGCCGCTCGTCCGTGCCTCTCATCATCTCTTGGGCCTCCTGTAATGTGGCTTCCCTCTCCTCAGCCAGGGTGAAGTCTTCCAAAGGCAGCATGGATATCTGCGTTTCATCCAGTGGACATGAAACCAGACCACCTTCCATCTGTGCACACAAACACGCCCAGGCGCATCAGCATACTGCACTGAGCAAACACACAGGACACTATACTGCTGCTTCACAGCAAACATGTGACAAGGTCAGAATAAAATCACACACACCCTGGGCAAGGTCAGAGTCTACAGTGCTCCAACTCATGCACAGAGATTAAGATGAGCATTTGTAAAGGCTAGATTGTTTATAAAGGTGTAATAGAAGAATCATGACCACTTATCTTCAATGGTGTATGAGCCAGCAAAATTCTCCTATATGCTATACTGGTTACTTTATCTTAGAACGACTGCAAAAGTGCGAAATGTGAAACAATGAAAATGAAAAAAGTAGCATTGTGTCCAACATACCCTGTGATGCACCTGAGGTACACACCCCACACTCGCCATGTGTGGCTGATCAAGCTTGTCTCCTGAGAAGAGTCTGTTAAGCTCGTTAGCGTCCACGTTGGTCTTGTCTGGCACATCCCTGTTAATCTCACCGTTCAGCCCGTTCAGAGCCAGAGCACTGTGAAAAGGGGAGTTGTCCAAGGGGGCTCCATGAACTTCCTGGGGCGTGGCCAGGCGCTCCTGCATGGTCTTACACATCATCAACCTGTAGAATCAAGCAAGACAAAGGTCTACACGCCTGTTGAAGGACTGAATATGTGTGATCATATTACCTACGCAAGACAGGAGGACACATTTACTGTGCATGTAGTCAACAGGAAGAGATGTAATGTCTCTAATTTCTCCAGTAAAGTTGACCATAGATATTTTTTACGAGAAACACTTTTATGAGGTCGAGGGTCTACACTCTACCTCCCCCTGTAGCCGAACATGAGGAAGAGTACGCAGAAGATGATGCAGGTGACTCCTATGTGAATTCCCACAATGATGCCCGTCGTCGAGGTCTTGCTTTGCTCATCCTTCACACAGTCACAGGGGGGGTCCAGCACTGAAGAAGCAAACAGAAGCTAAGCATACCGATATCACAGGGGTTAAACAGCATTAAGCCGTCATTGTTGTGGCCACCATCGCCGGAGTTCAAGATGTCGGGGCCATCACCTGATTTCTCCATGGCCTCTGTGAGCGAAACGAAGCGCGTGGTCGCATTTCCGTCGCCGTGTCGATTGAATGCTAAGACCTTCACCTCGTACACCAGCGACGGGTCTGGAGGAAGGAACGGCCAGATGTCACACACCATATCGACTCCCGCTGGAGCTTTCACTTCAACACAAATGCTTCCTGTGTAAGGTGATGCTGTCTTTAATTTGCCAGTTGTCACAGTAGATATAACAGCTGTGATTTAATTTTTTTCTAAATGTGAAAATGACTTAAACAAACAAGGCACATATGGAGGCTGGAGCAAAAAGCAGTTTTTGACCTTGTTATATAAAAACGTTAAGTTTCACTCGTGTGAAGTGGAGACTGTGTACACACTAAGTCAGTCAGACTTTACACATGCGCCTTCAGCTGGTTTTGCTAAATCCAGCCCGTCATGCCCCCATCGCAGCGCTCACCCAGCTGTGAGATGTTGCACTGGGTGACGTTGCGGGCGAACGTGAGCGGCCCCGTGAACTGGGCCGAGTGCACACCGCGGTAGAACAGTTTGAATCCGTCGTGCTGCACCATCTTCCCCGAGGGCTCCCACATGGCCTGCACCACGCTTGCACTTAGCACCTTGGTGTGGAGGGATGGGGGTGCTGGCACTGAAACAACAACCCCAAAGCACATGAGTAACCCAAGCCCCCTCCCACACACACACACACACACACACACACACACACACACACACACACACACACACGTTTTTGAAAAGTCCAAGAAAACACTGTGTTCACAGTGCCTGTAGACTCACCTTCCCCCAGGGTGCTCTCCACAGCCATCTCTGAGGGTTTGCTCGCACCTCGTGAGGTGTAGGCCTTTACGTAGAAGGTGTAGCTGGTGGAGGGCTCCAGGTCAGCGACCACCTGCTGCAGTGTGCTCTTACTAACAGCCTCTTGATACTCCATGTCCAGTGGGTCTGAAAGCGTGCACATGCATGAATGGTAAAGTTTGTGTTTATGTGTGCATGTGTATGGAAGGAGGGGAAAATATTCAGTGAAGCAGAGGAGAGAAAAAAGCAGAGATGGGCAGAAAGGAAGCAGCACTATCTTACGCTTATCCACGCAGTTGTCTAGCTTGCTGTAATAATTACCTAACTGGGCTGTTTTCAGCCTCTTCAGCATGCCAAAACATCATGGTTACAGCTGTACGCCTGCGCTGAACAGGCTAAGGCAGGCCTTACGTCTATTTGTGCACTGGCTACATGGTGCAGCGCTGAGGGAGCACGGTGGAGAGGACAGTAGTGGAAGGAAAAAGACAGAGACAAATGGGGCAGCTACTGTGCCATGACCTTTATTTCAGACCCCAGTGGCCAGCACTGCTGCAACCTCCAGCCCTATGCTGGCTTAAGTTTCCTTCCATAGGGCGATAATTAAAACCTCTGTCCTCTGAACGGCCCTCAAGGCCTTTAATTACCCATCTGATAGCATCATCGTGCTGTACTGAGCAACGTGATCAAGCTGTGCAGAAGCAAAGACGCCAAGCGCCGTCTCTCAACTTCATACGCGTCAAGACTTACAGTATGCTGCACTACACTGCAGGAGAAAAAAATGTACGACTTACAAGTGGTGCTACAGGATTTCTACGTGTGTCAAGAGTGCAAAATTTATTATCTAGCCGTGGAAGGTGTTACAACACACTTGTGGTCTTGAATTTCAGTCAGAATAGTACTCTTGTCAACAAATGAATATCAGATGAATATTTTTCTGGTAAACGAATCTCTAAAAACAAAAATTATGTAAAACAAAACACTGCATGCAAATAAAGTGCCAACCCAAGCTTTCAAAAACAGCAGTAAAGTATGACTACGCAGTGGCAGTTTTGAGCGGTATTACACGAGAAATGAAGGATTTGACATGAATTGAATGTACACGTTTGCAATGAGACCAAGTGAAACACAAGGCTCAGTCGGTACTCAGCAATTCCACATCACAGACAGAAGGCACTGTAGTGGAAGCAATTGGATTTGTGGACAAAACGGTGCGACCAAAAGGTTACTGGTTCAAATTCCAGCGGGGACCCCTGCTGATTCACTTTTGATTAATCATTTCACTTGAACTGGTGAAGGGAAAAACCCGGCTAATTAAATTTTCAAACCATTTAAGAAAGAATATTATGGAAAATAACCGACGAGCCAACAGATGATGGAATTCTGTTGAGGTAAAAGCCTGGAAGCTGCTGTCGGAAAGCCTGCAGTACCTGTTGTCTTTCGGATGTGAAGCACGTATCCGATGATGTCCTGAGTGCTGTGGGCTGGCTCCTTCCAAGACACCTGGATGGCAGTAGGGGCAAGGGCGTGGGCACGAACAGAGTGGGGCGCCCCAGGCAGTCCTTCGGCCCACAGCACAGTGAGGTGGGCGCTGGCCTGGGTGGAGCCGGCGCTGTTCTCGGCGATGCACTGGTAAATGGCCTCGTCCTCCAGGCCAATGCTGTAAATGGTGAGCGTGCTGCACAAGCAGAGGGCGGAATCAGAAGTGAGGCAGGGGGAAGAGGAGGGCAACACAGCGTAACGGCAGCACTGAGAAAGACACGCCAATATGAACATGTACGAAGAAGGTGCTCTGGGTTTAGCAAACGATACATACTACTCAAACCCTCTCAGTATGCTCTAATTTTAGTGATGCCATCTGTAGAAGCTGACACCTTAGTCCCACTTCCACCATCTCCACCTTTTGTGTCAGAGTCAGCACAGTCTTGCTCCTCTTAGGAACACGTTCAGAAGCCTTGGGAGCTCTATGCTTTGGACCCTTTATTAAAAATACTAAATTAATTTTTTAAAGTCCCTGCGAGAAACCTGAGATTGCACAGTGACAAAGGCAGCTAACATGTGAGCAAGGCTGGCTGCTGAGACAAACATGCGTTTACTGCAGCCCACACTTACACTGGCAACTACGAAATAACACCAGTATTCATATGTGGCTTCATGTGATACGACTGCTCTTCAGTATTTATATATTTTTGGCTTGTGCATCATCTGTGAGTTTCTGGGATCTTTTGGCAAGCTCCAAATAATATTCCCATTTAACTGTTTATGGCCAACTCGTGATTAACTGAAGGCACGGACGTCAAATTTGTGAATGTGGACCGGCAACTAAAGGACATCATTTTCTTCCCTTTTGATTATATTGAAAAAATTGGATAGCCGATAGTCTCAGAACTATCAATTACACCTGGGTATCGCTAACTAGCCCATCGACGATACTCATTACGATACCAATGTCCTCATTCATATATTTTCATTGCACCCTGACGGTTAACACTCTGGTATTGAAATAATGGAACTACTAAAATTTAAAACAGGTCAAATTTTTTAACAGGCATTAACAGCCTTTAACTACAAAGGATGAGTCAGTATCTTGAATTCAGTTGTTGCTCATAAACTTTACTGGCATAATCTATAACATGTTCACTAACCTCATCAACCTCAGGAAACACGACTGAGCAAACAAAATGTCTTTTAGTAACAGTACAAATTAACCAATCTGTGATCAGATAAATGCTTATTAGATTAGTCACAATATTAACACACATTCCCTGTGCTAGAGGACCAACGGAAATATATTTTAAACAATGTGTTCTTCAAAAACATGGTCTCTGTTATAAAAGTACACTGTCCATCCATGCTTATAATTTGTGGGGATGCCTAGGGCACAAAGCAGGACAAACCCAGAACGGGGTGCCGACACATCACACTGTGGCAGACATTGAATACGGTTTTAACTCACAAACTCCTGTCTATGAAACATATGTCTAAGTCACCATGCTTTTTAACAGTACAATGTCTTAAAGTAAAACAGCTGTAAAAGAGAAGTGACGATGGATGTATCTCAGGTTACTGCATGACACCAAATGAGGCGAAGTCAAGTATGAAACGAGGTCCAGTTTAACACTGATAACACTGCATGCTTCAGGATGCCAGGAAAAGACTGCGAGAGTATCTTAGCCTCTGCTTCAAATGCTTGTGAAATGTGGCCAAAGACACGTAGACACACACACACACACACACACACACACACACATTTTGGGAACCAGCAGCTGAGGCCTGACAGGCACAATCACACGTCCAGCAATGATGCTCCTGTCGTCAGTCTCCCATCAGAGCTCAGCAGTGTTTCGTTACCTGTGAGCTGCCGAGAGCGGCTTCAGCTCCTTACCCTGCTGAGAAGCAACGGGACGCCAAGCATGCTGAGATCAGTGCACTGTGCCTCAAGGCTGCTGAAAAGCTGCCGGTTCTACCCCAGTCATACCGTCTCGCCGGTACTTATGTCCAGAAATCTCCTGGCTTACAGACTTCTTGTCACCTCAGAACATCCCTTAGATGTATAAGACAAGGAACTGAAGTGTGGATTGCAATGGATGTTCAATTCCTGAACGTGACTTGCTATCACCCCTCCTCTGGAGGTCACCCCGAAAGTTACAAACATAAAAAGAGGAAAGCAACACTGAGGATGTAGCCCAAAACCTCACATTCTGCTCATGAGCACCAAGACCACCGAGGCGACATTAAGAGCTGACGAATGACCTCTTCACTGTATCTTTAGGAGGAAATCAAAAGGAGGGGAGCAGTGGACCATCTGTGAGGGCTCTCTGTCATTCCAGACGAAGGCCTGAACTTGACATTCATTTGAAAGTCACCTCACAGGCCAACAGGCAGCCCAGACTTATAGATACCACCCTCCCATTCAGACTGTAATAAAAGGCTGGGGAGGTTAGTCTGGTTCTCACCCAGCTGACGCTGGAGAGGGGTGGGTGGGCAGAAATAAAGGGTCAGCAGTGCTATCCCATGAGGGGCACAAAAGGGGTGTGGGGTCTTTGAAGAGTGGGAAAACAGAGGGGTGGTTTGACAATTCACAATGTGGCAACGGCAGTGACTGATTGTGGACAGGATCTAAGGTCAAAGGGTGAGGTCCTGGTGCTTAGGAACCAAGCTTTAAAAAACCCCCTCTGAAGGGTCACAGCACAGCAAAGAAAGACAAAGGCAGCAACAAAGACCCAATCCCACAATGCCTCCAGATACAGCAACAGGAGGACTACCAGACCTCCGGCATATCCCAGACAACGGTGGGCGGGAACATTCTCTCGAGACTCCAGTCACTTGCATTTGTCTGTCTGTTCAGAACCAAGTCCGCAAAAATCAGAATAATGACAAAAATTTAAACGAGGGCAGCTGCTGAGATAACATCAGATGTGTAAATCAAGAACTGAATATGAACCCCCCAAAAAAGTTCATATCCAAAAGGACTATGAAGCACTGCTACAGATGTTTAACTGTAAACTGGGGGAGTTATTTGCCTTTTAGCAACTGTGTGGTGGAGATAACATTTTTAATGCATGAAATGTGTACTAATGTATGCATGTTTCTGTGTACACATGCATGTTTGTGTATGTGCATGCACATGTGACTAATTCTTTCATTTGGACTGCCCGCTCTGTCCCCAACACGGTTGTACAGCTTTCACGAAGGTCAGTATTGATGGGAACAAGCTTAGGACTGAAGGTGCTGAATTTGCACAATTTTATTGACAGCCTCTGACTGTCTCCTCCCTCTCTTAAGCAAGTACCCCAATTTCACTTCAGTGCGGATAACTTTGTGCTGAATGTGCTGTCGTGAACCTTCCTCTTCCTATGTGGAGCAAAACCTTGCCTATCAAACACAGTTCTGGCTCAGATGAAGGACACCGAGACTGATGCATAGTGGAGTACTGATGCCCCAGTGTTTATATATAGAGTTGATGCATACTGATGTACAGCACTGTTGTATAGTGATGTACAGTACTGGTATATACTGGTATACAGTGCTGATATATACAGATCTACAGTGTTCATGTAGTTTTATAGTGTACAGCAGTAATGCACAGTGCTGATGTATACTTATGTACAGTGCTCAGGTACTGTGCTGATGTATACTTATGTACAGTGCTCAGGTCAGTACACATGTCCTACTCTCCAGTGTGCCTAGTGTGGCTTTTTTAACTATATAAAATTAGCTTTCTGCTAAGATCTGGTTCTGAAGCTGCAATTTCTACAAGAAACGACAAGTGAAAAACTCACCTGTTGTTGTTCTTGAATTTGACATGGCCCCCTGGCTCCAAGACGCGCCCATTCTTCAGCCACGTGAGTTGTGGCAGTGGTTCCCCTTGTGCCAGGCAGGTGAAGATGGCTGTGGTACCCACAGGCCGGGCAATGGACTGCGGGGGCTGGACAAACTCCGCTGGCGCTGTGGTCAAGAGGCCCACATTTAGTCACACCTCAAGCCGTCTCTCGTTTAAATGATTAACCAGTTTTTCATGTTCTTCAGATTTTAATTAACCTATGTACAAGATTAAACACAACACTGTTGCAATGAGAAACAAGAGAAGTGTAGACACACAAACAGGTTTAAGCTATACACTGTAAATATACCATGCTGCCATGGGACTGTAAACCAAAGCATGCCATTGAAAAGCAGTGATGACAAGCCCAATAACTAAGAAAAGCAATTTAATAAACATGAGCAAGTGGAGAAGTGGGAATGGGGAATCCACAGCTTTTAAAAAATATGACTAAACATTTGATGAAAATGAGGGGTGCAGCTGTACATTTCGCTCTCCCTTTAAGGAAGCTTCACCTCATTTGTTTGCTATCAGTAAGCACTTTCTTGAAGGCATGTTTTTTTACACACCCCTGTGACAGATTTCTGGAAGGAATTCCAACGGTATTCCAACCGTTCTTCGCTCCTGAGACGGACATCATTTCGTTGCAAATTTATGATCGCCCCGTTAATTAGCACAGCCACTATCGCCACTGATGCCGTCGTAATCACGAACATGTCTTTCAAATGCTCATCAGTGCACCAGGCGGGCGCCACGCTGCCAGTAGTGGCGTGGTAATTCAATTCACATTTCAGGACGTGTGGCACAGTGGCGGCCACGGGCACATTACGCTGTGCATCTGCTAAGGCCGTCAGCCAGCTGCGGCGGCGTGCTCCTCTTAATGTACGGCCTCTGCGGTTTCTATGGCTACTGTGCCTGCACCGCCCAGGAGAATGCTGGTTTGTGGCAGGACTCCACATGCTGCAGTAGTGCCCCTCCTTGTTCCTTGTACCGCCTGTGAGCGCTCTTACTCTGTCTTGAACCATGAAAACCCTCCCCTCCCTTTGCTACCCCTCCTTACAGCTCACAGTCAAACTGAAGGCCCTACCGAGATGGTGGATGTCTGAGAACCCCCCCCCCCCCTTGAAGGGCACATTGGGAAACCAGACTCAAATGTCACGCCCACTGAAATGGGCATCAAAAATGGGTGTTCTATTCAGCGGTGGATGTGTATGCTGGCAAACAGACAGGTGTAAGGCTGGCAGACTGCAGTAATCCTATCTGTTACCTGTCTCCATCACCCTTCCTTTCTGTTGCTTTCCCAGACATGCAGTATCCTCTCCTATCCGTTAGTTTCTTTTTTCAGTGACATTTCCTACCATATAATTTTAATTCTTTTTTCTCACTCACACATATTTAGCCTTATATTTCAAATCAGACTTTATTTACATGACCAAGAAAGTGCAATTAAAGACAGCTATGTCAATTCAGGTACAACAGTCTCATCACACACAACACAGGAAATATTGCTAATTAGCAAATGACATGAGAATACGCCCGCCCATCTCTCCCAGTCTTTCTGCATTTTATATGTCACTCTCACTGTCCTTTCATCTCTGTAATTCTCTGCTGGTCTCTCTCTTTCTCTCCTCTCTCTCCCTTGAGTAAACAGAGCGCTGAAGCCTCCACATCTGCCATCTGGCCACCGACAGCAAAGCGATCCACGCAGCGAGGCCCCCGAGCCCGTGACACAAGCACGTGAGAGTGACACGAGTGTGTGACAGCCACTACGCCCTCAGTCTGCCATATCATGCCACTTTTAGCCCTCTGCCAGGCAGCCACATTAACGTCCTGCCTGTGAGCTATAATGCCGCGTTTCTTTTGTATGGAATCCCTTTTATTTACATTACATTTTAACAGAAAAAAAATACAATGAAAAGAAATTGAAACCATTACAACTTTCACAAAAAGGGAAATCGATGGAAAGTGGTAAAAACAGCTTTGCTAGTTCCATGCAACCTTAAAGCAGGAGGCTTTCTAAGACAAAGGACCAGGAGATTAAATGAAATATTGACTGGAAGCACAAGAGTATTGCCTCTGGGTTGGCCTACACTGTGAGGCCCCTCAGCCAATCAGCTGCAGTCCTTCCCACTTGGTGACAATAATGCAGGATTGTGCTGTCAGAATGTCGAACAGTCTGTAACAATGATCACAACTGAGAGTTCAGGCTGGAGCCTGAATACAGCACAAGGGGCAAGAAAGACGCAGAATGTCATGAGCTTCTGTTCTCATGTAACATTAAGGGGTTTGGTTTGGATAATTCTGTCCATGAAAGCTGACACACCATTCTAACAAGTTCCATTAAAACTTTGCAGAACCTGCTAATCATGCTGTCATTCATACTGCAGTAAATGTAGGGCTACTCAGGAGCCCTCATAGCTCTGTGTGACTCCCTCACCTTGCACCACCAGGCGGCCCTGCGCTGTTCTGCGCACTCGTGTCCCGGGTTTGTTGGCTGAGCACACGTACACGCCAGAGTGCTGCACTCCAACATCGGAGATCATCAGGTTTCCTGTGCCCAGCACCTGGATGCCCTCCACCCCTATTGGACGCCCATCTAGGGGAACAGGGAGAGTGAAACAGGGAAAGATCATTATCTGCCATACGTTATTCCTGTGGACGACTAGAGTGCATGTCCCAAATAGCTCGGATCTTATCTCTCACACACACACACACACACACACACACACACACACATACACACACACAGCCAAAAAATATGTAAATACATAAATCAAGCAGGACATTAAAACCATGACTTCAGCCCACTTAAAAGAACCCACAGTAAAAGACAAAAATGTACTGCTGCTGCTGTGTCACATAATTAGCCAAGAGATAAAGGTTGTGCACTGTGATATACGCTTTGGACAAAAAGCATAACTCAAAGTTTGAGGGAAGATGCGGTAGGATGTCACTGGCAATCAAAGCGGTGTTGAAAAATAGGCCTGGTGCTGCCATGTGCCAAGGAGAGGGGCTAAAGCTTGGCAAAAAAAGAGACAGAGGCATGTAAACACTGACAGATGCCAGGCCTGCGATGTGGACGACCCCCGTTGCCATGGTTGCAGTGTGCCTGTATGAGTGACACTTGGCACTCGAGCAGAAAAAAAAATAAAATTATATGGAATTTACACACACACACATCTATTTTCTGATTGGAGACCCACTCCATAGGGTTCGTAAAATTTTTCGTATTAAAATGAAAGGAAACATGCTTTATTTAAATGAGTCCTGTAGTGTTAATCAATCACCATTAATAAGTTGTCAGAATTTATGCAATTAACCTCTTAAAGGATAAAATCTAAAGGTAAAAATATTTCTGTGTACGTACATAACAGTCAGACACTGTCTGTGTGGTGTTGAACATGTTTGTTGGACACAGATAACGCTGACAAAAGACGACGTACACAAATCTGCAGAAAGGAGTATGACGTCTGGAATGAGAATAAAAACTCCTGAGTCATTATGCAGATTATCCAACACCTTCACAGGGAGAGCAACGCCGCCATGTTGGTTTATGTCACAGGAAAACAGGCAGAAACAGATTCAGGATTTGCTGGTGGGATGGGCAAGGGGTGGACAGGGGCAGATGGTGTGTACAATGGGACAACAGCTTCAGTGGCAAAATGTTAACACGATGTGCTGTGTGTGTGTGATGAGCTAGCAGCAGTCAAAAAAATAAAAAATTAAATTTGTGTCTGCTCTGAGGTTTTAGGAAAATTCATGTGCTTAACTTACTCCATACTGGAGCACACTAAGGGAAAAACTACTCCACACTGAATTGCACTGAGGGAAACATTTACCCTACACTGGAGTGGAGAACACAGACAGACAGACATATGGACAGACAGACAGACACACACACACACATACACGCACACACAAGTTGTCGCCTGGCTTTAACTTCAGTTATCCACTCGCTATAGTTTCTTCCTGTAAAGCTCATTGAGGCACACTGTTGTGAAAGGAGCTACATAAAAAAACTGAATTGAACTGAACTGAATTTAATAGACACACACAGACACACATGTACTAGAAATATACATACCGGTACACTATATGTTGTAACAAAAAATCATGCGATGCCATCAGCAAATACACACGTGTAGCGACTTGCTCTCCATCTCTCCTCCTTGCCACTCTTTGAGCACTAATCTCACACTCCTTTGCTTCACTTATTTACACCAAGGCCCGACAAGACAAATGCCTCACAGAGCTTTTCAACGATGGCTGTAACATCTAACCACCTAAAGACAAATGGCTGCCGCATAGCCCGCCCCACAGTCCAGAAAACTGTGGCTTCTCTGTCCGTTCATAACGTATTCCATTACCTGATGCATTATCGGTCATCCTGTTAATAGGACAGGATTATACACACGGTCTGCACGATGAGGAACACAACTGACAGTAAGGTGACATGTCACAAGAGGAAGGCAGAGGCAGAGACAAATGGAAGATTCTCTGGTATGTGACACTTTTTAAAAAGCACTCTTTACAGACGGCATTAAAACTAACAGTAAAAGACACATGAGCTGTCTGTTTCAGTTATTAAGACAAACTGCTAACATCTTCCATTATTATTTACTCAGTGTATAACACAGATGGGCAGCAATCACCTTTACAGCTAATCTGTTTTGTTTGTGTGCCTACATATTGGCTATTTTGAATTTGTATTTCCTTTGCGTATTGTGTTGCAGGCACCAGTCCATACTTGGTATAGGAAGAGACATTTCAGCAATAACTGGTCAATATATGGCATTACACCCTTTTTATAGCATCAACTCCAGTTACAAAAAAAAAAAATACAAAAAACAAAACAAAACATGTAACTCCCATTAAGGGTGCACATAGAAATAGGAGCACCATTTGAGTCTAACTGCCGTTCCTGAAGCAGCTCAATAGGGTTCCATGGTGACGGCCGTAGGTGTATGTGAACTGCTGGATATAATCTTCACACGCTACTTTTCTGACAGTACAAGTAAATGCATAGGGATGCTAAGTGTTTATGATGTGTTTAAGGTCCTCCGACCTCGCAGGCTTATTTTCTCCCTCCTCCACAGTCTACATCAGGGGTGGAGAATCATGGTCCCAGGGGACTGCAGTGGGTGAAGGTTTTTGTTTCAGCCAATTTTTGCTTTTAATAGAACCTTAATCTCAATTAAAATTATTGACTTTTTGTATAATTACTCTGTCAGTCCAGACATTCTCAACAAACTTCATCAATTTTTTATAAGAATTTCAAAAGCATGGGAAAGATTTACTGATGTTAAATCTTAACATTTTTTAGCAGTTATATTTTTTATCTTTTAGTCCATTTCTTGTTAATAATCCCTTAAATCACTGCTCCTGATTAAACATTCTTTATTTACACCTGTTTGTGCTGTTCATTAATGATTCCCTTTTGAATACAGTGAATGTTTACTGGTTTGAATGAAATGCCATACTGAATTATCCAGACTTTTTGCTCCGTTTCTTTAGTTAAAATTACATTGTAATGTGCGATTTATATTTTTTGCTATCTTAAAAAACAAGTATCTTTTTACTTTACCTTTTTTTTAAAAATTTATTTTCTCGCAGGAAATTAAGTGAACTAAGCACATACAGACGCAAACGATCAGGGATAATGTGGGGAAGCAATGATATAACCAATATTTAATTAAGATGGTGGTTGAAACAAAGACCTGCACCCACTGTGGCCCTCCAGGACTGTGATTCCTCAGCCCTGGTCTACATCAGTGGGGCTGCTGTAGAGATGGTCAGTGACTTTAAGTTTCTTGGTATTTGCATCACCAGGAACCCAACCTAACCTGTACATGTCATAGAATCAATACAAATGTCACAAAGTCTATACATCCTCAGACAACTGAGAAAACTCTGACTGTCCTCATTCTCATCGCGTTGTACAGGCGTGCAGCTGAGAGCACTCTCATGTGTGGCACTGCCGTATAGTTCACAATCAACAGTGAAAGTTGGAAAGGATCATCACATCAGCGCAGTCCGTCACTGCCACACAGCTGCCCCTGTCTCAGAAAGGCAGGTACAATCACAAGCAACAATAGACATTCTGGCATCATTCTGGTGTTTTCTCTGTGATCCAGGCAGTGTTACAGGAGTACTAAAGCAAAAACGTCTCACTGAACAACGTTTTTCCATAAGCCGTCAGACTACTCTTAAGAAGAACCAAGACCCTGAAATGCAAACTGAATCAGTGTGAAGATGATCGTCCTCACAGCAATAATGACCAGCAATACTGATGATCGGTCCTCGGTTTAAAGCCTGGTCACCCCCTGTTGACTTAGTGTCTGCGGTGTGTTTCATTATGCATTTACACAGGTCCTTTCGCTGTTCCTGCTCTTTCACCGCGTCACTGATCTACTCGTGTTGCACGTATGAATTTCACTGCATCTTTTTGCACGTGACAATGAATCTAGATCTGAATGATGGGAAAAATACTTTCATTCAAGCATCTGCACACCTGACTGTCATCATAAACCTGGAGTCATTAAAACTTTACTCACACACAGAAAGATGCTGACTGTACTCCAATACAAAACCCACGCAAACAACCAGGAAACAAAGCCTCTTACCCAGTCTGCTCCAGGAGACAATGGGACGGGGATAGCCAGTGGCAACACACTCCAAGATAGCGGTCTGGTGAACAGTGAGGGTGAGGTTTTCTGGGCCAACCAGGATGGTGGGCTCCTTGTACACAGAGGACTTGGAGCCTGAGGGACACACATCAGCTGAGCCTTTATCTCCTCCTAGACCTTCAGCGTTCACAGTGAATGAGCTGTGTGGTGTTCAGGAAGTACTACAGACATATTTACACTAGCACAGATGAGCGAGGGCCTGCCCCCCTCCCCGTTAGACTGTGCCCCCTCCCAGGGCGTGTGGGTGGAAGCAAGGCAAGCTCATCTGACCTGTGACAGTGAGGAGGGCACCGGTGCTCCGCTTGACCCCGGCGCTGTTGTGGGCCACGCAGCAGAACACGCCACTGTCATCCATACGCAGGCCTGTGATCTGCAGCACCCCGGTGGGCAGCAGGGTGTACCTTAAGAGAAGGGGCGGGAGAGGGCAATTAATCAGTCATGCAGATTAGGCTGGTCATGTCAAACAAGGTGAGGTCAGGATTTTCTGGGCACAGTGCTTGCTAAGTAAAGAGACAGTAGTGCTTATGTTTACTGCACTCAAATGCATTATGTTATCTATTTTCTTGTGAGAACAGGCTGGAGGACTGGGTGGGGGTGATCTCTGTGCTGTATGACCCCCATACCTTCCATCCTCTGTGTCCACTGGCTGGCCATCCTTTTCCCAGCTTATGAAGGGCTCCGGCAGGCCGTGGACCTGGCACTGGAAGCGGCCCACTCCGGCCTCCTCGGCCCTCACTGGCTGTGGCTGAACATGGAACTCAGCCATGGCTGAGGAGACAAGAGCAACACGGGCATGTTAGAGAGGCGCCATCCTCAGCGGCTGCCCTCATGGCAGAAAGAAGCGCTAATTTACAGCAGCACAAAGAAGCTGGGAGCTAACAAAGAGCGGTGAAGACAGAGAGACAGACAGAGAGAGAGAGAGAGAGAGAGAGAGAGAGAGAGAGAGAGAGAGAGAGAGAGAGATAGACAGAAACAGCCAGTGCAAAGGAAGACTACTTCCCAGAATCCATCAGCGTGACACACTATGTGGGAATCTTTTCTCCCTGAAGGGCTGCATCTGCTGTGTAGCAGTTAAGACGTCCTGGGACAGTGCCAAGTTAGCACCATTCCTTGGGACAGCTACAAGATTAAATAACAGGCTGCTCCTCTCCCAAGTGGGGAGACTGCCTACCTTTGTGCTGTGTGCATGCGTAATGCGGCCCGTTGTGTGAGGCACAGCAGGAGACTCTTCCACGTACGCCCCAGTAACTGATGCAATCCCTAGACATACTGTAGCTGGACCCAGCATCTGCCTGAGTGGGGGCCAGCATAACTGCAGCGGCTGCCTGCTTAGAACCACTTCTCAATGTCACATGGAAACAAGACATTTACAACTGGACATTTTAAGAAAATCTGTCACTTAATCAGAAACATATAATTTAATTCAATTCAATATAACTTAACCTGAGTGAAGAAATGCTTCTTACTATAAAGTTTGCAACCTCATATAAGAACTATACAAAGAATGAGTGAAATCACCAGCATTTAGGGCAGACTGACGTACACAGGGTTTGAATATGCAAGCATCCACTGGTTGAGCAGTGTGACTCACATCTCCTCCAGCTATTGCTGGCTAGTAAAACAATAACAATTATTATTGTGACTTTTTTCCCCGATATCAATAATCGGCTATGGATGTAACATTCGATAAAGTGTTTTTCCTTGAACTTAGACAACGCTTTTGTTTTATCAGGCAGCATGTAGGTCAGCACATCAGCCAATCACAATGCACAAAGGTCAGCACAACAGCCAATCACGCTGCACAAAGGTCAGCACAACAGCTGATCCCATGGCGTAAAGTTGCAAACATTCACAACACGATTGCCTGGGAGAGAAAATGGCAGACCAGTTAATACCAAAGAGTGGGAACACACCTTTAAAAGTTCAAAATGGTTTGGATATTACATGTCAAACCAAAAAAAATAAAGATATTTATTGCTGCCAACAATGTAGGATTTGCGCTCTTTAAATTCCACTATTACCATGGTGATTTAATCTACTAAATTATTTTTTATTGAAAACAATTTTTGTTGCTCATTGCAGTAAAATAGATGATCTTTAAAATCTGCGCCCTGTGTGCTCTGGGATGGGCTCCAGGCTTCCCGGCGACCCTCACCAGGAATAAGCGGTTAAGATAATGGATGGATGGATGGATCTTTAAAATCCAAAACATTAATATTAAATTCTATATTGTGAAAAATATTAATTACAATCAATCATTACAGAAAAAATAGTGTGATAATATTTTTGCCCATGTTATCCATCTTTAGATCCAGCAACTCCACTACCAACCAAGGGCTTGTGGAGTGTCAGTGGACAACAGGAGGGACACAGGTCTGTCACCAAACGCCCCTCGATCCACAGTAGTGTCACTACCGATGGCCCCACTTTGCTGGCAGGCATGGAGGACACAGCAACCAAAATGGTACTTTAGTAGATAAGGGTGTGTGGAATGCTGAGATTGTAGAAGAACAGGATCAAGGAGGACACTCAAGCTCCTGGATTAGTTTAGTTGAGGAAGAGGGTCAAAGCACAGAGCACTCATTTTGCTTTAATGAGACACGCCGCGGTCCCTGACACAACCAGCCTCGAGCACAACGTGCAGACCTTCAGGCCTCGGCGCCCATTAAAGTTTAAACAGCCCCTGTTTTAATTCCATTAGCAGGATAGGCAGGCTGTGAGCAGGAGGTTATGCCTGTGGCCTCGATGACAATAAAAGGGTACGGGCACATATACAGAGAGTGATGCGGCTCATAACTACGTATTTCCTGACTGCCTGGGGCACCCAAAGTAGGGGCTGAGGCACCCATAAAAGAACACATACCCACTAGGTGCTCGGCAAATTTGTGTTGGTACTCATCTTCAGTGGGAAAGTGTTTATATACAGAGAGATAAAACCACTGTTGTATTTTAAGTCTTGTTGTAAGTAAAATACATGTATTTAAATTTTTGCAGAGATGATTTGTTTTGACAAAAGCTTTGAAGTCATGAAGACTTTATTCAAAATTTATATATGTTCATCGTACAACAAACTTATAATAATTACCATCAATAGCATTAAGTACCCTTCACTTTATGTATTCTGTATGTATATTTACTAAATGAGTCAGTTTGGTTATATAAACAGCTGAACAAAAGTTAAGCCTTTATTTTTCATTTTGGGTAGATTCAAAGCATTGGTGCAGGATTTCTGTACACTATCTGCTGTCTGCCATTGTCAGGGTTTGGCTATTGAGGTTTTAAATAAGTTATTGTGTTTTTAATTTTTAGTGACCTATTTTGTATGATGCTATCTAATTTTACTACTGTGTAATTGTCCTTTATCTTAATATTGACTGCTTTTATGATATGTTCCTATAATTTTAATTGAAATTGTAATTGTTATGCAGTTGGTCTGTAACTTTGTGTTGCTGCCTATCTTGACCAGGACACTCTTGAAAAAGAGATTTTTCAAGAGTGTCCTGGTCAAGATAGGCAGCAACACAAATGAGGTTTTCCTGGTGAAATAAAGGTTATTATTATTATTATATTTTAATTGTAATGAACATGATGGACCGCGCTCTGTTATTTTACAGGTTTTTAATGACCTCACCGATCTCCTTTTTTCACACCTGCATTAATTCAGATGAGGTGCAGTATATATATATATATATATTCAGTAAAAAGTGGGACTGACATCATCCACACAGACATATGGATGTTCAAGGCTCAGCACCCTCAGGACAAAGCTGCTCAGAAAGTTACTTCTGAGTCCTGAAGTGCATTTGTGCACCTAATACATACCGAGACCAAGTAGAGATCTACGAGAGATTCCATGGATAGATCCAAGTACGGGAACCGCTCATTAACAGAAATGGGGTGGCGTGTTTCAAGAAGACAGGAAGCTGCCCAAGGGTGTTGTGGTAACGTGGTGGAAAAGTAGAACCCCCTCTCTGCCTTTGTTCTTTCACACCTCTCAGGAGTGTACTCATGCTGTTGAAGTAGCCCTTCCACACTGTTACACCACGCATGTAGTTAACATGCATCTGTTTTGCTGAGTTAGCTCACCCTTGAAAAAGATTGCTAAATTCAGCTATCAGGACCTGCATACATGGTTCTTGTGTCACAACTGAGTCTGAATTTGAAATTACGGACCCAGACACAGGCTGGCCCTGTTGTCAAGGTGATGTTACCTCTTCCTCAGAGGAAATGCCCTAATCAGAACTCTTTGTTTAATGGAAGTGCTCCTCCAAACCCATGTGTAAATCACATGCAGTGTACCCTAAGTGTGACATTAACATGGGGGAGGCTTAAAAACTGAGAGCCAGGTAATATGGCTGACAGCCTCCATAGCACACCTCTTCTCAGGTGCCTGGGTATGCTCAATGGGAACATTGTCCCTGCACCCCTTCGCCGCCCAGCCCACTCAGGCCACTGACAAGGCACAGAGAAGGTTTCACAGCAAGCTTACATAAGGGAAATCACAGTTTTAAAAAATTCCATTTGCTGCAGTTACACTCAAACAGAAGTCAGACAGGTGAGATGTAGATCAAGACCCCATAACATATGGCTGCTTGGACAGATTTGTTGTTCGATGGAAGACCCATGGTGCCAGAATGGCGGCGGTAAACCCCAGATTTCCACTAAGCCCAGCAGAGGCATTCACAAAATCGCTGACCAGAAGTGTGCGTGACCAGGCGCAAAGCTCACTGCAAATTTGTCAGTCGCTTCGCTTGCTGCTGTCTTGTTATAGTGCCTGTCATGGGGGCAGGGGGCAGAAGAGTCCGGAATGAACGAGCAACCTCCCCCACAGACTTTCAGTAAACCTGCTCATCGACAGTCGCGCGATATCCCTTTAAGATCAGCACTAAATATATTCTCTGACTGCTGTGATATTAATAAAACACACTTCCAGAGGTTCTGTCTCTACAACTAAACTTAGCGTGTCTTCAGCACTCCCATTGACACAGCTAACATCTCTGAGTAAACCAATCCCTGTAAGCCGCTCAAGGCCTCAGTGTGACTGCGGTGCTGTGAGCCTCAGTGAGCACTCTGGTGCTCCACTCTTCTCCACTGACCCACCAAGTTCTGACAGATGCCTTGGAGGATGAGCGGCGCATTTATCACTGATGGCAGCCCCTAAGACGTGTCTAATGAAGCTGTTACAGCAGCAGCCCAGTACTTCGCTGGCGGAATGATGCCAGTTACGTCACCCCACCCCCGCTGAGGAACCACTGGTCACAAATAGCCGATGACATGAGCTGGAGATGTGCACTGAGCTACTGAGCAGCTATTTTCACACGATAATGTTCACTCCCTCTAGATCAATTGTAAAAAAAAATACTGAGTACTGAGGGTCACCCTGGGCAACAGTATCTGAGAAGAAAAAAAAAAAACAGAAAATGAGATGGAGCTCTGGAGTAATGGACATCACTTCTCGGTGTAGCGTGAGCTGGATCCCTAGTTCTGAGAGCCTCATTAGCAATGCCAAAGGCAATGCTGCTTTTATTTCACTTTCAATAAACTTGGATGATCTCCTCTGTGGGGCCTGGTTTTATAGTCTCCCCACGGTGTAAACACAAACAGCGAACACGTGAATGGATGGAGCGGGTCACCAAGGGCGCACAGGATCCCAGAGGAGCGGCAGCTCTGTTGTGAAAAAAAGCGCCTCTTTCTCACGCTAATTCATATTATAAACGGCAGACCTGCTCAAGGTTTGTGTGTTTTGGGCCAAAGAAAGAGTATCACAGCAAGCTAATTGGTGGATCAACATAAAAAGCTTTCTGATGAAGTGGAACCAGGAGGAGGAGGGGAGGAGAGGTGAGGGGAGGGTCAAATGACTGCCAAGGAAAGGACAAGGCGGAGGCAGAGATCGAGGGAGAAAAGGAGGGGAAACAGCACGGGTTTGCATTGCTTTCCAAATGAATTAGCAGGTTTTGGTCTGTTGGTGGTGCTGTTCTCTGATGACACTTGTTTTTCTGTCTGTTTAAATGAAAGTACTGGAAGCAAGGGATGAGTGGTGATTATGGACTGTCGCATACACCTCTGACTTAAAATTAAATAAAGAAGGTATTATGTCCATGCTAATGACTGGTTACATAAAAAGTGCTCTGTCCTCATTAGGTGGCTTCAAAACAAGCATTTAGCAGAAAGAGAAACAAAGTGTCAGCTGTGTGAGACCCGGGGGGGGGTTTGAACTGCTCCAGCTTACACCCTCCATGGAGATACGGACTTGGGGTCGAGCATTCTCACCCAGCGTTATCTCAGCACACAGCTTTGGAAGGCTGTATGCTGCCTTGCTCTCACACTGAGAAGTCGAGAAGTTAACCAAGTCAGCACAGAGTAAGGAACCTGCCTGCTAAAGGAAAGCAGCAAACCTGAACACTCACAGTTATCTGAACACTCATGGCCAAAGGGCCTTCCAGAACATAGCCCAGTTACTGAACGTCTGTTTAAAGGATAGGGTAAGCACAATGGAAAAAGCGGAACTGGACTTCCTAGAATATAGCAGCCAATTCATGATGTACAATTCATTCTCAGCCAGAATTGCTTCTAAAACACGGGCTCACTTGGCTATGCTGATCAACCTTCTATTCTTAAAACAGAAAGACTGACACTAGCTGACAAGGCCCACGTTACAACAGTACAGAAATGCATCTGATAAAATAAAATGAGGTCTGACTCATGGTGTGTGAAATAGGGTTTATTAAACATTTGTTTTTGGCCTGCATTGTGCCGGGACGCAGCCCACAGGCCGCACCTATTCACGCGACAGAAAACAAATGGACCTGCAGCCACATCGGCTACCGCGTTCAGCCACGCACGCCATTGAGCTCCATCACAAAGGGACACTTTATCCTCATCGCGGACAGTTACATGGCCGCGCGCTTATTAAAACCTGCTCACAATAGCTGCTGGTATCGCACGCTGTCCTTCATTCAGGGCCTCCCGGACACCAGAGAGCCTCGCACCGCTGCTTTCAGCCGCCAGAATTCCCCACGTGAAAGGGGCTGATCTCTTCTTAAATCTGCACCCCTCCCCCCAGCCTTATGCTATAGCCCGTGGTCTCTCCCTGCCAAGCCCCTCCCTCATTAGAGGGTCTGCGTTGTGCTGGCTCCAGCCACCGCACGCCCAGCTTTCATGGACGACCGTCGTCTCAGCCCCTCCCCCCCCACACTGGCACAGTGGCGATGGAGTCTCACTACTCGAAATGGGTTTCTCTGGCTTGTTTATGCCACCCCACTCAGAGTGGGGGCGGATTGTCACAATGCGTGGGGGCAAGGGGGGGGGGTATGATAGTGGGTGTGGGGAGGGGGTTATGTATTATGTAAGACTGAAGAGTACCCCCCCACAGACCAATACCATCAGTCAGCTGACAAATTGTCCATTACTTTACTGCTGGTTATTGTAATTGTTATTATGATTTAGTTGCTTGGCGAATGCTTTTATCTAAAGCTCCATACACAGATTACAAATTTGTTCTATTACTCATTTAAACAGCGGGCTACTGGAGCGTTTCAGGTTAAGTACCTTCACAAAGGGTAACAGCACACATCCAGGAATTTAAAAAGGCAACCTCTTAAATTTGTTTTTTTTTTTTTTTTTTTATAGCTTTAGCTTTAGGGTAGCTGTTCAATTTAAATCCCAATTCATACGTGAGGGGGAAAAAAACCATCAAAAAGATCGAGGAAAACATGTCTTCCCTCCGACCCGTACACACTCCAGGAGAGGGTGATGCATAAACACGAGCACATAACAGACCTTTCTGAATACACGTCGTTTACTGAATGCAGGTACAGCGATGTACAGCTGACAGAAGCACTTCAGAGTGAAGCTTAAGGGTTTCAGTCAGCAGCCCATCACTGCACACCTCGGGGCTCGTCTGACAAGCTCACTGCGAAAACGTGAAACAACTGGCTAAACAATCCAACTTATATAATGTTTTATCTGCGTCTCCATTTGGAATTTCTCCAGTTCTGTTAACAGAAGAAGCCATATTCAGTCTGTATGTCAAATGTTGTAGAAATTTAGAACCAAGCTGCTGAAAACGGCCTCTAAATCAAAATCACAGTATCTATCTAATGTTCATCACAGCAAGAATTTAAAGAACAAATTCAAAAGAGACCGTCTACTGGGAATAACAAACTGGACAAAATAAATTACCCAAGGAAAAAACCAATTACCGGCACCTGATTAGACTGCAACTGTCTACATCCATTCTTGGACACAACAGATAAATCTTTATCCTGAGCCTGCAGGTTCACTAATGGTTGATGGCTCTGGGCTCTCAGTACTCCTCCACTCCCTGTGCAACTTCAGAAGAATTCCACAGACAAGGCTGGCTGGACAGGAACAGAAACCACCAGCATCCTCATGGTCTGAGCACATCTTTAATGCAAGCAACACAGAGACAAAACACTTCCAGCTTGTCAAACAGGTTCATGTGGCAGCAGCCATTTGTGGCCATCAATCGAAAGCTCCACCCATCAGAATACGGGTCAAGTCCCTGAGAAGGTCGTCCAGGAAAAGGATTGTCGAAATCATACATAATACAGAACGCTAGCGCATGGGCGACAAGATTCACTCCACATCTAATTGGTCTGTTATGGCAAAAAAAAGTGTGAATTAAAATTTATACACTTTTAAAGTTCTGTCGTGTCATGCTGAACTGCTGTGTCGAGAGTCACATTTTATTTGATGTGTTAAATCTGTACCAGGCTTAATGGCATTCCTCCTGAGATTACAAATGGAAGAGGCACTGGCTAGAAGCTTCAGACACTCAGTGAGGGGCACTGAAGAGAGGTCCATGACCCAAAGACAAGGCCAGAAGAATCATGCATCTTATGCTAAGAGCCTTTGCTCCAACTGTTCACTGCAGCTATAGTAACATGTTGATTGCAGTTCTCTTTTCACAAACTCCACGATGCACCAGGTAGAGGGTTCTGCAGTGGGGGGACCGTTCACTTTATGTGTTAGAAAACTCTCAAGGTTCTCTTAAACTGAGTCAGGTGCCCTTTTCACTACTGGTAAGAGGCTGGCTTTCCCTCTCAGACACAGAAACAAACAGTGAGTGGGTTCTGGTGCCAGGGCTCTGAGGCCTGTGCCAGGGGCACCAGTTTCACAGCTTAATGGCTCCCTGCACGTCCTCTGGCTTCTCAAGAGCAGGACCAGCCCACTGCCACAGGTCCCATATGCAGTCCACACAACGGCGGTGTTGGCCGCCTCCAGATGTCACGCTGCTATGTTGGCAGATGGACGGGCTGCAGCCTAAATGGCTGCACGCTGACCAGAAGACCGTGCTGACACGGTGGTCTGCACAGTCCCTTAGACTGGTGGGCTGCAGCCTAAATGGCTGCACGCTGACCAGAAGACCGTGCTGACATGGTGGTCTGCACAGTCCCTCTGATGGATATGGCGCTTTCAGACCAACATCACCCCAGCAAAAGCAAACGTGAGAACGTCACGGCATTTATGACAGTGCTCAAAAATCGATTAAAAGTCGATTAAAAAATCAGGGTTCAAATGGGCTCTCTCATCAACACAAACCCTGCCCCTAGATTTGTCGGCATAGGAACCGGTGCTTGATTCGCAGGGAAGGATGAAGTCATTCCGAAATACAAGGAGAAATGACATCCACCATTTCCCGTGTGAACACAAAAGCAAACAGGGAAGCTGAGTGAGTGACAGCTGACCTGCTAACTGCAAACAAGCCTGTTTCAGCACCAAGCTGACGTGCCCTTGCGGGCTTCTGCAGATGCCTTTCAAAGAAACTGCCTTTCCTGGAGTCGTGAACCCCATTTGCTATTAAATCTTAATCTGAACACGTGCTGCAACATTAAAAAAGCATAAACAAATACTCAAACACACACACACACACACACACACACGTACGCAAACTCACACATGCACACACACACTCGTTCACGTATGCACATACACAAATGTGCAAACACACACATGCAAAAACACATACACACGCACGCACTATTGCACGCGCTCACACACACACACACACACACACACACACACACACACACACACACACAGGCACACATGCACACACTCTCACAAATGTGCAGACAAAGGTATAATGAGCTTAGGTGCACTCTGGGGCTAAATGCCACCATGCGTGTTGTGCCTGTGAAGAGGGGAGGGAGCGTGTGCAGAGGAGAGGGATGATGTCATTGTGCACGAACGTGAGGGAGACGTCTGTGACGGCCTGGGCCAATCAGCCCCTCCACTCTGGAGCAGAATGTCGCTCTGTCAGGCCTCACGCTGAAAAAGCCGGACGAGTCAACCTACAAGGCATACAGGCTGGGGGAAGGGTAGGGGCGTTCTTTAATATTTTGCTAAGGTACCTCTTCTCCATAAGGTAGCAAAAAATGAAATGGTAGAGGGGAGGGTGTCAGAGCTAAAAACAAGCATAAAATGACAATGTGAATGAAATTTAATAAGGAGTGAATACATAAAAAAACTACACCTTCCAGAGAACAAAGCAAATGTTGTGGACTGGGTGGTGGTGGTACAGTGCCTGGGACAGGCGCCCCCGAGAGGCATTGACTGCTACCGCTCCACTCCGCTGCCTGCACGCCCGTTGCCATGACAGGGTTAAGGCTGCTACATCAGACTCTCGCAGCGCAGCTGGCTGCTGGGTGGCCATTTTCCACTCAGTCTCCACCAGCCTCCCGGGGCAGCAGCTGACCATGATCACTGGGGAAATGTTCCATCATGCAATTCAGCAGACCCCTCCCCCACCTCCCTCACCAGCCTAAGTAATGAATACATAAATGAATGATAATACATGCCACCTCCCACACAGGGCTTTGCTAAGCCATGCACACACACACACACACACACACACACACACACACATACACACACACATACACACACACACACACAAAGACATACATACAAATGTACGCATACAGTGTACACACAACCAAGAAAATGCAAATGCACTCACATTCAAATGCACACATATGTGTGTGAACATTGTATATGTGAATACATATTTGCATAATGACACCAACAAGCTTGTATATGCACACACATGCAAAGGTGTGTAATGCAGCCAATACTCAGCATGCCTACATGTATATCAAAATGTCAGGTGGAACTAAAAAAGCCAAGGCAGTGCCACAGCCGCTTTCTGTGACACTGAACCACTAACGACAATCCTTGTGCCATGTGATAACATTGAATATGAAATTCATTGCACTGTAATGAGGATCAATCTTAATACAAGCACCAAATACAACGACCTCAGAGCACGGGGGACTGGCGCTTCATTCCGGTGAACTCCGGTTTATTAATGGCTTTCACTGATCCATGACATGTGTGGCACATTTCACAATGCAATGTTCCCAACTTGTACTGAATGTCAGAGTGAAAAAATCAAGAGCTCACAGTTATTATCGAGGAAGAGATGGCAAACCTAACATTTCTGAAAAAAGACTCAGTGTACAGTGCTCAGTGTTTTGCGTGAGTGAAAGAGTGAAGACAGTGTTCAGGGTTTTCGATGATGGACAGAGTAAGAACAGGGTTTAAGGTTGTGAGGCACAAAGTGAGTACAGTGTTCAGGAGGAAGGACAGATTGAGGACAGAGTGAGGACAGTGTTCAGGGTTCTGTGTGAGAGACAGAGTAAGAACAGGGTTCGGGGTTGTGGGGCACAGAGTAAGAACATGGTTCAGTGTGAGGGACGGAGTGAAAACAGTGTTCAGCGTAAGGGACAGAGTGAGGACCGTGTTAAGAGTGAGAGACAGAAGACAATTCTGTCACAAACGGTGCCTGTTAATGTACATAACGGTATTTACGGATTAAGCAGTTTTAGTGCTTTTAGCATGTTGGAGTTTTATTACAGGTGTGAGAAAAGGGTACACCCTGAGTGGGGATGAGAAGCAGGAACTGTTACAAATGCGTAACTGATCAGATGAACAAAAGTTACAAACTGACTGCTGGTCAGCAAACTAAATTCTGTAATACATTTCACATGAATAGATTCATAGATGAATTAATTATACTACAGGACACTTTTGTGGACTTGCAAACCATTGGGGAGACAACAGAGGGGCCTCCTTCATGACACAGATGTTACATTATCCAGTGGATAGAGAGAGTACTCGTATTGAAGCCAAGTAGCCCATATCACTTTGGAAGGAGATGCCCAGAATCTGTTAGTTTTGTATAAAGAATATATATTCTATATTTATATTTATAAGTCCTTGGCTTACTTTTGATTGATTACCTTGCTCACTGAGCCCCCCCCCGCCCCGCCCTGCTTGAATTTCATCATATTTACTCTTACCAGTGCTACTTACTGGTGGTAAATCAGCCCACCAACATTTAATAAGCATATTAAGGGTCTACTCACCTCTGTGGGTTTATAACAGTCTATGAGAGACTCCTGAAAAGAAGAGGAAGATGGCAATGTGTAAGGCATTATGTACCTTACTACCTGAGGGCAAATTACAGCATTAAGACATAAAATTTTTTTAAGAGCAATCAAGCTACTTTAGCCTGGGGACTCTCCCTGGTGTTTCAGGCATGTCTAACAGGGAGAAGACCCAAGGGCAGAACCAGGACAAGATAGAGATATTTCTCATCTGGCCTGGGAGCATCTGGGTATCCCCATGGTGGAGCTGGCAGAGGTGGACCACCAAGGAACTTCTAGTTCTGATATATTATGTACATTCAGGGCAATGTGTCATACAGTAAATAATCAGAATCTAACTAGGTTCACAATACGTAAAGACTGGCCTGGAACATATTTTATATCAAAAGGCTATTTTAGGACCAAGTCACTTCAAGACTCAAAGCCTACCTGGAGTTTCATAGCCCTCTCATCCTCATTGGTCACCTCCAGAAGATCATCAATATCTATTTCAACCTCAGGCATCTCTTCCTCCTGTGGAACGAATGCATTCAGCCCAATGTTACAATATTGTGAAGAAAGCACTTAATGCACAGGCATTTAATCAATATTCAAAAATAAAGACTTTGAACCCTGACAAGCTGCATTTTAGAGTTCATTGAAGGTCCAACAATTCTCTGATCTTTCACCTCAGGCTTAAAAAGTGCCCCTCTAGAACTTTTGTTTGATAAGGTGGGCAACACTGACAGATACGTTACTAGTGCCAAGTTCAGTGTCCCAGGGAATGTAGTGCTGAAAACATTTTTCCAGAAGGCAGCTAAAAAGGAGGAAGCTGCAGAAACAATGGCTTTCTTGAATGCTGGGAATCTTTTAATCAACTGAAGGCCATGGTGTTGTAAAGTTGGCCAGCCTAGACAGAGGAGACCACTGTTGTGAGAGCTCATTAGTTAACCATGCCCTATATCTGGAGGAATATTTTCCTTCTCTAGCACAAGCTTTTCTGGGCAGGGATATTAAAAACCTCATTTACCTGTACCAGAGTCATATATTAACTCATTAAAAGAAACCTTCCCATGTTGTTAAAATATGGCAGTTACAACATGTGCAGTTGGGTCAGCTCACAGCACATGCTGACTGCGGCTGAAGTCTAATTCAGAAGTCATACCTGGTCACGTGACCAGGAAAAACCTCGATTGGCTGAGCCTGCAGCAAAGCTCCTGATCTAGTTTCAGGATGGTGACTAAATGCAATAGAACCCTGGTCTGCTGACAGATACAGTTGCCTCTTCTCAGTCAGCAAGAATTAGTTAGAACCACAGCATGTACTCTCCCATGAAAAAGGAGAGGGGAAAAAAAAAAATAATAATAATAAAAAATTATATATCCCACCCCACCAACCCCAAGAACAGGACAAGCCAATACTACCAGTGCTCAACTTGCTGCTGGTGTCATGAATGAGCAGGGATGCCATTCTACAAATACAAACTGGGTGGTTCGGTTACTTACATGCACATTGCAGGGAGATATGAAAAGCAAATATTTACAGATTTGATCCTTTATGCCAATGTCTATAGCATGGGGGGAAATCCTCCCATGCATTTATTAAAAAAAAAAAAAACCCCCACACACACACGTAAGAGCACTTGCTCAATGTACCCCCCCCCCCCCAAAATGCCCAGTAAAGAATAAAAGTTTCATATTTCTATAAAGTTGAAGAAACTCCCAGAACTCCACAGCACTTAAAGCTGGAGTCAGACTAACATCTACAGGTGACAAAAGCTGACACTTACTCAACCAAGACATGTAGGCAACGCAAACATGTAAAAGGCTGGAGTGGTGGGATATCTGCATGGAATTTGCAAAACATTTGTCAAGTGTACTGCAGCAAGTTTGGATGCTCTGAAGTCCACAGCTGCTTTGTTATTGAATAGAAAGGAGCTAAGTTCTGGTGCTCATGTTTACATGCATGTCAAATGCCATATTTTTGGCTAAAGCAACAAGATGTGGGATCCTCAGGCATTTGATTTAAGCATGTAAATTAGTTCATCAAGAGAACTCCAACATTAATATATGTGTAATCAGCATGTAGTTCAGGAAATGCCATCCTTGCATATTCAACAGCTCTCAGTATGCAAGAAGTACTCGAATAGCCGCACTGCAAAAGGAAACAATGGTAAAAATGGTCACACTCAGGCACTACACTGAGCACATATGGAAATGACTGCTGCAGGAAGCTTTGAGTTCCCACATAAGTGATTAATGAAATAAGTTGTCCATTTCATGTATGAACCTCAGGTGTAAATTATATACATCTTTGCCACTACACGGGGGGGGGGGGTGTGTTAGAAAATCTGCAAGTGTAGCACATGCCAGCCTAATGGCCAGACTTAAAAGCCCTCTTGGGAAAGTGTGCCTTTTTCTACTGAAGCACTAGTCAGAATTAATGCCTATACAAAGCCATGACCAGTTGTTGCCTATGGTTGAATGATAAAATAATGATAATTCATTAAAATATAACAATGTTGGAGCATGGCCGGATACCCCTGGAGCTACCGCATGGAACAAGAAAGAGGTACTCTTTCTGGCTAAGTAAGTAAACCTGAACCATTATGGGGGAAATGGCTTTCATTATTAGTTATGATATTGTATGCCTGTAAATTTCAGCTTTCCTCCAAGAATTGCAACATCAGGTCTTAAATGTGCATATATGGGGGGGGACCCACACACCATTTATATTAAGTATTTCAAAACAGTGGATTGTCAGGGAACCTCCAGAACTCCCTTTGTACACCATCAGGTTTTGCATTGCTCCCATAGGCAACGTCAGATGCGTTACTCACAGTTAAGCAAATGCAGCCATTTTCTACAGTCACTCTATAATGCTTCCAGGCCCATCTCATTTCCATATTTCAAACAGTATGAAAATGAAACAAGCCTTTAGAGCAGAGGTACACTGGAATCTAACCTTACGAGCCAAGGTAGTTCCCAGAATGTCAGAACAGTACTCCCTGGCCCCAGTGCCAGTCAGCCCCCACCACCAAAACCAACCTACTGGTATCAGATTCATGAGAAACTGATATGATGCCTGACCTTAAAGGCAGCCACACTTGCTCAGCATTGCGTCACACCCAGCCAGAGTCCTGTGCTAGAGCTGGGGACTACAAATCCCCAACATCCAGCCAATAAGTTGTTTCTGGAGTAACCGTGCTGCTGAACTAGCATTCAGGTACTTTGCAGGAGAAATTGTGATGGCCATCAGGTCACAACTACAAGCAACTCTGCATTCCCCTTCACAACTAGGCTAAATAGGTCATTATACAGGGTCAGAAATCACTCAGGGAACCACTGCCTCAAAATCAAATTTCACCATAGAATCCGTTATACCACAGCCCTCACTATCACGTCAAAATTATGGCAACGGAAAGGCTGAATGTACATTCCAACCCCATTCATAGCACACATTTGCGTACGTTTACCACACATTATGCCTTGAGAAGCAAACATGGTACCAACCAATTAAAATCACCCAGCATGAGGGTTGTTAATGTCACCTTACCCACAAAAGCTTTAGGCCATGCCATTTTATGCTTCATGACAATGCATTTCAAAAGAGCAACACAACCAGTATTACAGCAGTACAAACACAATATTTGCATATAACATTGTATTTATAATACAATATTGTACTCACATGTTATATCCCATTACACATAAGGGGGAAGCTATGGCTATATTATGATGGGAAACATTTTCACCGCAAGTAATATTTTCCACAGAGAAGACAAAGGCTTTGTACACAAGGCCCTTTGGGGGGGTGGGCATATATTCTGTTGATACATAAACTGCTATTCATATTTAACCCACCCCTCTTCATTTCAGGGTTTTCTGCTTGCATGGAGAAGAACCCTCAGCCCCAAGAGGATCATGGTTAATAAACTGCTACAGCTCAATACTTAAGCCCCCCACCACCACATCCCCCCACCCCCACTTGGTTAAACACAGCCAAAGCAAGAAGTGAGCATTTCAGTTCCTCAGCTCAGTTTCTTTGTGCATACATGCAAGTGAGCACACACACACACACCACA
Source organism: Chitala chitala (assembly GCA_025773905.1). Classification (NCBI taxonomy): domain Eukaryota; kingdom Metazoa; phylum Chordata; class Actinopteri; order Osteoglossiformes; family Notopteridae; genus Chitala; species Chitala chitala. The sequence goes on along the minus strand of JABJVR010012188.1, from coordinate 4,927 downwards.
CACACACACACACACACACACACACACACACACACTTCCCAATACAGGTGCACAGTAGGGCAAACAAGGCATGGAATAATAACATAGAAGTGGGGCATAATCCCCAATCAAGACACTGAAATACAGTCTTCTGTTCTGATCCAGAAACCGATGAGTCTGTTGATGGGGGAAAATCTGACAAAATTGAACGTATAACTAGGGCTACAGACGCTGCTACAAGGGGGGGTAGAGACAACCCTGTAGACAAAGACAAGGCTAGTCTTCGAGGAAGCAAGAAAAGAATAATGGAAAATGCGTTTTGCATTGAGTCCAATCTACATGTCCTGCCCAGTAGGTCGGGTGTTTGACATTTCGTTTCCTTTCATCCAAGAACATCTCATGTCGGACCCAGCTGCCGCCAGTTGGGTGCTGCAAGGTTGAGAAGGGACACGCATTGTCCCTAAATACTGCAATCACGTCATCTACAACCTAAACACAATGTACAATCGTATTATCCTGACAGCTCGCAGACGATTAAAGGCATTCCAGGAATTCATTTTTTTCTACTATAGCATAGTGATGTCATGGTGAAACTGCTCAGTTATTTTACAGGTAGCCGACATTCCCTAAAGGACGGGTGCCCAAACCGGCAAGATTTATATTACACGTATTAGAAGCGAGGACAGCGGATTTCCTAACAAGTAAGGGAAAAAATTAAGTAAATGAATTGATGTACATAATCTAGCATGTAAACCACACTAATCCCCGTTTACCTCACAATCGTACAACTCGCTGAGCTGTTCAATGATCCACTCCTCCAGAATCAGCCGTTTTCTCAGCTCCTTCCTATCGTATTTTACAGTGACTTTCCCGTGTTTTTTCTGCACCGGGTCATCTTGAACCACCGGTCCGCCGGCGGTGCATCCTGCTGCTGATGCTGCTGCTGCTGCTGCTTGGAAGAACACTCTCCCTGCAGCGGGTGCGAGAGGTGCGCTCGTCTCCGTGCCGGTTGCGGACATTGTGCGGCGCTTCCTATGTGCAAAACTGACTGGAAACGATTTCAATTTCAAACACCTGCTATTTAAAGCTTGTCACTGCCTTAGCACTGGGTCGTGGAGGGGGGAGGTGCTTTCCATCCAAATTTGTTATGTGGATTAACGCTTTCAGTGCTGGTTGTTGTGGTGAAGAAATTATGGGATTTCTGGATCGAAAATCTTATAAAGACGAGTGGGGCTATCCCCGAGAGAAGTAGGAGCTAATCGAGAGAAAGTCGGTATAAATAATCTTAATTGCAAAGTTTTAGGACGAATGAAACGAATATGTACAAAAAGTGGCAAACCATTTTAATTAAAATGTATCAAAAACGGAAAAATATACCATGAATACATAAACTTTACAGATCAGTGTAAAGGGAAGAAACGTTAATAATGCAAAAAGATGCAGATCCATTGTTTTATACTGATCAGTGCACACCTTGCCATCGTCCCTTTGATATGTAATTCACATAGGTATATTCAATTTACCCACAACACATGGCATACAGTACACTTACTGTACATATGTTACGTAACATATAAAAAATAGTTGTGTTATTGGATGTATATTTGGATTTTTTCTGTGTTAAAATTCAATTTTAATTTATATTTATACTGTATATTATCCTGCTGGGTGCTGTCATGAGATTTTATGAATACTAAACAAGAATTCAGGTACTATGGCCAACATCATCTAGACCCCAAAACACCATATATTAGCAGATACACAAATTCAAATTCAAATTCAATTGGACTGTGGAAAAAAGGGGGAAACACTGTAATGGATAAGGACAGCTCTGTACTGCCATTGACTTGTTTTATAAAATCATACGTTTCTAACAAATGGAATTTGGATTTCGCGAAAGACTTGGTTCATACACAATTCACACAGGAACGTCATCACAGTTAAACTGAGGCTATTGATATATAACAAGACCTGGAATTTGTCTTTCTGATCTGCTGTATGGTTTCATCACTTAGCAGTAAGACATCAGAATCTAGTTACGTGAATTTATTTCATTCCTGAATCTGGTGTTGAAATAACACATATACTACTTAAAAATAAATAAATAAATAATCTGAAATTAGGCAGCACAGTGACGTGGTGGTTAGCACTGTTGCCTCGCACCTCCAGGCCTCGGGTCTGTGTGTTTTTTGGAGTTTGCATGTTCTCCCTGTGCTTGGTGGGTTTTCTCCAGGTGCTCCGGTTTCCTCCCACAGTCCAAAGGCATGCGGGTTAGGTTGATTGGTGTGTCCAAATTGTCTGTTGTTTTTGTGCGTGTGTGTGTGCGTGTGTGTGTGTGCCCTGTGGTGGGTTTGGCGCCCTGCCCTGGGTGTCCCCTACCCTGCACCCTATGTGCTCTGGGATGGGCTCCAGGCTTCCCCGCGACCCTCACCAGGACTAAGCAGTTAAGACAATGAATGAATAATCTGAAATTAGAAACTAACTAAAAATAATAGATTATGCAATGTAAATGATGGAACGGTCTCCGTTACGGGTTATGTTTTCAAAACATTTTAAGACATTACATTTATGTCACTAAAACTAATATACAGTATGTGAAACAACTGGATGGTTTCTAAGAAAAGAACCCCAGAACCTACAGATTGTCTCCTAAATGTTAATTTGCCTCCCCAATATTAACGGCAACATTTAACAATTACATAACTTGAACCTGTTAACAAAATGGCAATGACCCAATTTAAGCTTGACTCTTGGTTCCAGAGCTAAATTTAGCATTGTCAGGCTAAGAGTGAGTAATTGGTATGTGGACTAGTTCAGATGAGGACCAGAGTCCAAAGCTGTTGAGTGAGGTGCTCTAGCATTCCTTACATGTTTGGACTTTAAAAGTCAAATGTGTTATGTCAATAAAACAGTCCGAGGGCCACTTGTAGTCTAAGTGCTTGTTTAGCCTGCTTACAACCTCATGTGTCTCAGAGAGAGCAATGAGAAGGGGCTGCTGTTGTGCATGACAGTGACTCTAGGTCAGTACACCCATACACAGTTACTGAACAACATCCACTGACCATGATCATGGATAGAGGCTTTACCTACCTGAGTACTCCTAGTATGGACTAAAACAGATGTCTCCCATAAACAAAATTACTGGTATATTGTATTTATCATGTTGTTTCATGTTTATTCTGTTCTGTCAGGACAAATGGAAATTAACAGCCAAGTCTGGTGCAGTGGTTTTACTTTTATGACACTGCTTGCATCTGCCTATGTTGATTATTCTTGGTGACTCTACTTTAAGGCAGCCTATAATGTAACAGTAACGTTACCAATGAAACATAACTGTTTGCCTGTCTTTGCCAGTTTGTTGTTTTGAGTTCTGCCCCACTTGCAGCACACACACAGTGACCTTGCTGTGGTATTCTCCCTGCTTTGCTGGTGTGAATGGTTGTGACTCCAAGAGTTCAGACTGAGATTCAATGTATAAAAATACATTAGATGTATACAATCACATACACAATTAAAGGCACAATACAACAGAATACACACATTGTCCACAAGTTAATTGCATCAGATTTCAGAGAAATGAGAGATCGGTTGAAATAACTCTCCCAAGTTTGCTTGTGATTGACTATTGACATTTTAACCAGAAGAAGCTCATTTTATTTACAACTGTACAAGCGGCCTCTTCAGCAGCAGGTGTTTCACCTAGAACCATAGTCTCTCTGCTTTCTACATCGGAATACGTGACTGCATTTACGTACCCATAGCGACCCTTAAAGATAAGTAGCTTCTAAGGTTACGTGCACTTACGTTTAACATACGTTTAACACTTAGGTTGCTTTTAAAACACCGATCTTTTCATATTAAACGTCGTACACACGGTTTTTTGTGAAAACATCGTGCATTCATTGCAAACATATGTTGTATTAATAATGCATATAAACGCGTGTTTCAGTTGCCAGAATATCAACATAATTAAATATACAGTACAGTATACGTTATAAGTACAGTAGGTTACATGCTTTCTCCTACAAGTAGCCAAAGCTACAACTCCTTATCTTTAATCAAATCAATCTGCTGGTGGAACGATTAAAGCATCAGTCTTCACGGCGATCGAGTAGATGCTGGGGTTTCCTATGTCCAGGTATTCTCCACTGAACTTCATCGCTATCATTTACATCTTGCTGTATCGCACACAGCAATATAACACAGAGTGCACAGGAGAATCCAAATCATACAAGCAAGCGAAAGTCTACATCCACTGAAATGAAAATTGTCTATGGGCTACCTTTGCTTATTGAAAAAGAAATGTCAGGATACTGTGTAACTGTCCCGCCGTTGTTACAGTCCAACAGTAATCAATCCAGATTGTACAACTGTCATATATTTATACGATCCTATTTTATTTTTAAAACGTTTTAACCAATATATTTCGATTTTTTAACGTTTTTAGGTTTAAAAACACTGTTTTGTACGTCAGTTATTACAATCACATAAGTATAATTTGATTTCCCACCCATTAAACGAAATAAACTAAAACTCAGAATGTGAATACTGCTCTAGTATTTACGCTTTATTTTCATTTTACTATTGTAATTGTGTTGACTAGACGCAGTGGTAGGAAAAGGTCTCCACCTGGCGGAGAACCGTAGGTAATGTCAGTAATATAAAATACTGAAATTCTGCGTCACTAGGTGTCACTCTCTACTATTGGAAACTTAATTTTTAAACGTTTTACTTTTGACGTATCAAATCAAAGCATTTTTAATATCAAACTACGTTTGTAACTGTAGATATGATTTACGTATATATATTATATATATATATATAAAATGGTATATGCACGGTGGCATGGTGGTTAGCACTGTCGCTGCGCACCTGAGGTTCAATTCCCGCCTTGGGTCTGTGTGCGTGGAGTTTGCATGTTCTCCCTGTGCTTGGTGGGTTTTCTCCA
>JABJVR010012177.1:11749-38808 GCA_025773905.1 Chitala chitala | reverse complement strand
CCCCCCCCCCCCCCCCCCCCCCCCCCCCCCCCCCCCCCCCACCCCCCCCCCCTACACCCCCCCCCCCCCCCCCCCCCCCCCCCCCCCCCCCCCCCCCCCCCCCCCCCCCCCCCCCCCCAACACCACCACCCCCCCCCAACCCCCCCCCGGCGGGCCCCCGCACAGGATATACATAAATAAACACAATTAGAGCAAAGCAAGAAAGGGTCTGGAAGAGGATGAGGGTCAGAATCAGGATGAAGATCAGGATTAGGATGTGGGATAGCATAATGAGACATGGACAGCAAATAGATAACTGCTCAGAACTACAATGTGCCATGATAAAACTTCACTGGAGTACAGAGGGCAAAAAAATGTTTTAAATGACATCACAGCCAAAAATTAATTGGCACCAACCTTATACAATAACCAGTCATGCTTAATAACCTATAACATCTCATGAGACAACTGTAATGTTCAAGCAATATTTAAGAAACTACAAAAGAATATTAAAGTTGCAGAAAAACCAAATAATGATATAAAAATCATGAACAATCACTTATTTACATTAATATAGAAACTTTGATTTCAGTAATAGGCTAATTAAATCGGTCAGTTTTCATCAAAAACCTGAAAGTCTGTTTTATTTCAATATTAAACTGTAACTATTAATATCTATTACTCCACAAAAGAGCCTAACTTTGGTTTACTTAACAAATGAAAGTTGGTTCCAGTTATTAAAGTGTATTTTAATAAGGTTTGCTCCTAGCTCCAAGCCTTATCATTGGCGAGGTATCAAATCACACAACGTGCTTGGTATGGACTGGAATGTACAACCCATCTGATTTAAGTCAGATGTACAATTGTGCCATGATTATTGTTGTATTTGCTTACATCAGAGTAAAGGTAATATTAAAGTTAATATTGGGCTAAACAACATAAAGATATTTATAAGGTGTATTGAAGAATCAGTAATCATGCAACAATATAGAGCCAAAAAATTTTGCTTAAAAGCTTTTTTAATAAACCAAATTAAATTATTTTTAAAACTTTATTTATTTCGTATAAATGATGTTGTTACCCTTTAGTAGCCAGTAGTTTGCACAAATGCATGTACTATGCATGGAAGTTGTTCCTGGTCCAAACTATTGACTCGTCATGATTCACATTCAGTACATGTGTTTTTATGTCCATAAGTGAGACCCTTGGATAAATCTAACCTGTTTAAATAGCTCGTTTTTAAGACCAAAATTTCCCAATATATGTGGTAATTGTGATTTATGGAGTTTACATTCACCATGTATGGGTGAGTCCTTTGAATAACATGTTTTGTTCATTTAGATGTTTTTCCTTTTTTGTGTGTTTTTGAGATTAGACTTCCAGCAGTGGATTTAAAAAAAAAGATTATTATAACACAAGCCCCTACATAGGCATAATAATAAAAAATACATATGCTATATATAAAGCAGATCTTATTTGTAGCATGTGTTCATGAAATTGCACAATAGTAATATTGTGATTAAGCAGATTCCTAATTATATAGTTCTGTTAAAAACTAAAGTGGTTACAACTACAACTACTCTCTTTAGTTTAATGAACACACACGAGCTCTTAAACAGGAATGTTGCAAGTAACAGTGCAAGTGGAAAAGCACAGAGATAGAGGTATTCCTGTCAGTGTGGTCATATCACTTACAACAATAACAGAAAGCTTTATATAATGCTCACTCAATACACTAGTATAAAATTATTGAACAAAACAACCATAATTAATTCTAGTACAACTAATTCTAATTTCATTCCAATAATTCTGATTCCAGTTATAATTCTTATTCCATTCCAATGCTACTGGCATTTTCGATTATTTTGTAAATAATAAAATTGGCAATATTAGACTTCAAGGGCATTCCAAGACAAGGTCTAAAACTATTTTGATACACTCATCCATCCCATAATCCATCCCAACTACTTTGTAATCCAATGTAAGTATTACTGAGACCTTTATAGCATTTACACCATCTACCCTTAAGCATCTGTGTACTGCATGCATTATCACAAAATTAGACCTCTATAGTTCCTATAATCTGATGCCAATGCATAAAGGTAATGAGTCCAAAACTACCATTACCGGGGGCATTATGAATTTCAGGTCATGCCATATGGTTTGATGAACCCTATTTCAGTATTCCAAACCTTCATGAACAACATGTTTTCTGACACACTGCATCATTCTTATTTACTCTCCTAGAATATATTCTCACATACATGAGAGAACCCTAGTTCTATGTAAAAGCAGAAAAATTACTTCCATCATAATGCTGTCTCATTTTTAAACAGTGTCATAGACCCTCCAGGTATCCAAATGGGTGACAACAAGGTGACTGCTGTGAGAGAGTGGCCTGAATCAAAGCCTATAAAAGATTTGGAGCATGTTAGGAGGTTTGGTAATTATTATTAGCACTTCATTTGATTTTTTTTTTTCAGTGGCCACCCCCATTGCTTCCCTAATCAAAAACAGGCAGAAAGTGTTGCACTTCACAGAAGCTTTGGAGTGTGTGCAGCTCTATAAAGCAGCACTAAAATCAAGAAATATGAAAACTTGCAATACAACCAGAACAGATCGGTGACTGCATTGCACATTTTATGACTTTTTGCTTTTTTGCAACTGTGAAGAACACTGATGGTCAGAAATGTGAAAACCCATATCTTTGGTTTAGCCTATGCTCAGCCTTCACTCTAGCTCACTGTAATCTACACTGCTGGTGCTGAACATTCCCTTGTACCTCTGTGTTTTGTGTCTGCCGATGTTAGTTTTCACATCAGTACTGACCCCTCTTTGCAGTTCTTCTCCCCCAAATAGAAGTTGGTTCTCAGTGTAGGCACCACCTGAGCAACATTCCACATTACAGCCACTGAACCCAGTGTAGCTTCACTGACTGTTGCCCAAGGGGTCCTGTTAGCCTGCAGAGATCTACACCTCCACCTGGGAAATATATTGCCTTCACATTTATTTACAGAGTCAAATATTTTCTTGTTTGATTTTGTTATATATAATAAAAGCATGATTATGGGGGTTGGGCAGACAGTCAACCACGGACCTCAGAGGTTTCCTTCTCCATGATGTGGAGTTCTTGGTTTCTCTCCTCCATTGTCATCTGGCTTTAACCTCTCCTAAGCATTGTTTTGTACACCAATTCCCATGAAGTGCCTTGGGGCAAGTCTGTTGTAAAAGGTGATATATAAAAATAAATTGAATTGAAATTAAATTAAATGAAAAGAGGTGATGGAACTGGCCTGGAGATGTTGTGGTTGATGATGATGTTATCCATTCAGTTGTATCGGACTCTCGGCGATTCTGTGGGCCAAGTCTCTCCACTGAGAGCCCTTCCATAAAATTTTCTAAACGAGGTTTTTACAAAACAGGTTGCCAGGTGTTTTCCCAGCCCTCCCCATTTACCCAGGCATGGGACCAACATAAAAAAGTTAAATTCACACGGCTGGGTTATCTTGTGGTTACTGCTTTATTTATAGGGCAGAAACACTGAGGCACTTAGTGTGCCACCTGTACTTTACTATAATGTCAGAATAGTTGCTAGTAGCCACATTTACAGGAATTATTTACGTTACCCTAAATAGTGTTGTGTGTGTGTGTGTGTGTGTGTGTGTGTGTGTGTTAGTAGGAGGTGTCAGTAAGCAGTAATGTGGCACAAAACTAATATGGTACTTCACCATGATGATGTTTTTCACCTTTTCTTCATTTACATTTATTTTTTCTATTGAATATTTACACAGTATATCAGCTCTGTTTATGCTGTTGTGACTCATCTCTTTGACATGATGTCTTTTTTTAACAGTTTTTGTTAAAATATGCTGGCTGAGTGTCTAAAGGTCAAACTCTGTTGGGTTAAACACTGCAAAACATTGTCATTTGCTCCCTGGATATTTAGCTGCTGACCCTGAAACTGATTTAGCAGTTTGAACTGTGTGTGCATTCAGAAAATGCAGTACCACACGGCATAAATCTGACCGCAGACAATAAGGATAAGACAGGGAGGGCTGTTTGTGGCCAATTACCACTGATACACAGCATTGTCGATATACAAGCTAGCATGGCATGAAGTAAATCCAGGACTGCCTGGCAAGTTTAAATCGCAGAACGATTTGTCAAAAAAAACCTTAACAAGCATGAATAACCACAGTGTAGAATTTCTCTTCCCTTCGACACCAAACTTTAGATAAACATCTGGCATCAGTTTATTTTAAGTGAATTATTTGTGTGGCTTTTTTTAACATTGCTCATTTAGATCCCTTGCACGAGCTGTACTTTCATATCAGTTACCCTGTAATACATAAATTGCCTAACAGTTTGGTCGTGTGGGCTGGCTAATTTTGTGACAGCACCTGGTTTTCTGAATTACTTCTAATTAATAGCAGGTGTGTAAGACTCTGTTGTGAAAGGCCTAATTTGCTTGTCACCCCAATTGTTTCAGCTTCTATGTGCTATTGTTTTTAATATTTATTTTTATTTAAAATGTAATCTCAAACATTTCTGTAGAACTTACTGGAAAAATGCCTTACAGACTTTTATTTGAAAGAATAGGTTCTGGCTTCAGTCACAGTGGCATGTGTCTCTTTGCCCATGCCCCCATCCTGCTAAGTCTCAGCTTTTTTCCTCACCACTAGCTGAGTGACCCCCCCCGTCTCCTTAACTTATCTAGGTAAATGACTTGGAGCACAGTCCTCCCCATGTTAGCATGCTGGTTTCAAACATGGCCACTCTGCACATAACTCTCTGTGACTGTTTGTCTGTACGTGTCTTAGAGGTGCAAAGCATGTGAGGAAAGTGCCAGGGCTGTAGTGGTGCGCATACATGGGTAAGGAGCATGTACCCTAAAAGAAATAGATTTACCGTATTTCCACCTAAAAATACATATCAGTCATCCGACAAATGTGTACATGCTTGAAAAGTGCTTTAAACATACTAAGTGACTGAAATTTCTTCAGTAAAAAATGAAAATAAAAAATTTAAATAATAATTAAAATTTCTGTTTATCTATGGTGGGTTGGCACCCTGCCCTGGGTGTACCCTGGCCTGCACTTTGTGCCTCCTGGGATGGGCTTCAGACTTCCCGCGGCCCTGTCTTAAACAAGCTGTTTAGAGAATGGATGGATGGATGGATTTCTATTTATTAGTATTGTATTTGCATCCTTTTGATCACTTATGAGGTAACAGAGCACAAGTGTAAGTGTGAATATGTATTCTCAAAGAGATGGAAGGAACTGTATACCCACCTACCGAGACATTACTGCACCACCAGAGACTAGCATCATGAAGGGGCACAAAGGATGTGGTGAAGGAGATTGCCAGGGTGGCACCAACGCTCCTCTTTGCAAAGATACTCCTCATGCTCACCCATCCTCATGAGCTAAAGGCTTCACTGGAACCTGAGCTAAGCAGCCCCATCAAATTACAGGTAGGAATTGTTTTTATATGACAGTAACTATTTTTTTAACAAATCAGTTCTTGATCTAACTAAACACTTGCTGTATTTTTATCTGTATAAGTTCATATTTTCTCACCTTTATCTCTGGTACCAGAGCTAGTGATATGATATATATTTATAGATTATGGAGCAGTCTCCTATGTAATAATGAGCAGCATTACCATATCAGCTGCTGTCAGGGACTGAACTGAGGGGTTAATGGGGGTTATGCAGTCAACTTCTGGTACAGGGAGCAGGTGGAACATCTTGTATCTGGTCTTACCTTTCCAATAAGGACTGTGTGTGTGTGTGTGTGTGTGTGTGTGTGTGTGTGTGTGTGTGAGAGAGAGAGAGAGAGAGTGAGTGCAAACAAATGTGTGGGGGAGGGATTATTGGCACCCCACAAGTCTCAGGAGATAAATTTTTATGAATACCCAAGGTATCTATGATAATCAGAAAAACTGGTATAAAATAAATTGACCAGATTACCATAAAATAGTTCTGCAGTTTAACAGTTGGATGTATTTGTCACTTACAACTAGTTTAACAAAATCTGTCAATGTATGTATTATGGGTAGGAGAACTTAAAGTCATCCACGGCTTGTTTGATCTGGCTGCTGTAGAGCATCACCAACCTGTAATCAGACATGAACATGGCTGCATTACTTCTGCTGATGTATAGCTCCCATGGTCAAGCCTAAAACAATGGTGGAAGAACAGGAGAGTGAATGACAGGAGTGCACTTCAACCATCACCTGTACACAGGTAAGCAGGAAGCAAGCTTCAACAGAGTTGACACACAAAAAGAAGATGGCTAACAGCAGGGAGAAAAACCTGGAAAGTTACTTTAAAAAAAAAGCTGTAGCAGGGGGTGGAAAAGGTGATATTGAAGTTCATCTTCCTTCTTTGGGCTTCAAATTGATGTGAACAAGACCTGAGGATGAATGAATAGGGCGACTCTCCTTTATGGCAAAACGAAGAAATCGCGTTGCTCCAAATCCAGTAAGTCACATGAGAGCTGTTACACAGGATAGAAAGAGAAAATACAAGGCAAGGGGGGAGGCTGCTGGAGAGCTGTGGGAAGCCTGGCTGACAGAGACTGATTCACTGTGGGATGGACTCAGAATTGGTTTCCCTAGCCAGTGAACTAAGGGGATGAGTAGTCTGAAGACAATCTCCTACCCCTGCTGCCAAATAAGAGGGTGCTTCAGTACCTGTGATAAATGGCAATAAAAGGGGAAGATGTGACAGCGAGAAGCTGCTCCAGGTCAGGTGTCGGTTGCACATGATCGTCACATTGCCTTTTTCCCTCCCTAAACCAGGATGCCCACCCTTCGTTCCACACTCAGTGTGTTCCTCTCTACCGCCTCCAAAATGGCGGACGCCAGCTGAAGAGGCCGGATAAAGAAAAGGTCAAAATCGGTCATTGTACCCTTTACTGATAGGGAAGGTAATTAGCCAAGGACCTGGACGTGCACCTGAAAATACCAGACAAAGAGCTGATGCATGACTCTGGAGCAAAGTTCCAAGTTTTTAATTGCCTCCAACTGCTTAGGCATGTCAACGATACAATAAAAGACAGATAACCAAGAGCGTATGTCAACTGGTTCACATAACTTTATAAGTAAATAAACAGAAATATTATATAAGCCCACTAGAGGGCGGTAACAAAACAGCGACTGTAAAAATACAAGGGTCAACACAGGAAGGTGTTATTTGTTAATATTGGCTAGAATTCAAGTTAAACGAACATCAGGGAAGCTAAACCATAACTAAAAAAAATATATACCGTGTATATTTAACAATTCGGTTTAAAAGTTGTCAAAACTCAGTGAAACAGAAGGTGTACAGTAGTACTTCGCCCTATGTCGTTAATTCATTCCAAGACTCGCGAATTAACTCAAAAAACAACTGAAGTCAATTAAACCCTTTAAGAAAACAATCTAGGCACCCCATAAACCCTTATAAGCAACTGCCATAAACTCTTATAATATAATCCTTAATACAACAAGCCGATTGACAGTTCAGCATTTTCACTGATTTCTTTAATATAAAGAAAAACAAAAAATATATATATATATGTACCTGATGGGTGACACTGGTGTGTTCAATGGGCTAGAGGTTGGAGGGAAATATTTTTACTGACTGATGTAAAGATGGATACGTCCACGTCAAGGTTGCTGGTAATGCTGAAACTCCAGACAGGCCGCAGCAGGTAGGTTCAAGTAACAGAGCCAAACACAAGCCAGGCTTAGTAGTAATCCGGTCCCCACAGGTGACCTGAGACCGGGCCGTCAGGGGGCCACGTCCCGCTTTGCATCATCGGTCATTAACAGCTCGTTTTCACCAAGACAAACCTTCCGACAATTCTTTGGCTCCGCCAGGAACACGACAGCGTAGCCCACACCATCTCGTTTACAGCATGCTTTACGCGGCGAGTCTGAGCATAATGGAATAGCACCGTTCTTAAACTTGACCTGGGCTCAGTTATACAGCAGGTGGTGTTTTACATTTCTGAGTTTAGGCAGTGGAGTAAACTGCTTCTCTGGCCCTGACCAGAACTACACACAATGTCATAACCCACCACATATTCTGTGGGCACTCTAACACACACACACACACACACACACACACACACACACAAACCTCGCTCTTTGAGAAGGTGAGGCAGGGATAGATGTCCTCTCTGTAAATGCGCTCCAGGAAGGAGCAGCTCCTCTCGAGGGTGGGCTCCTCCCTCCAAGCCTTAAACTCACTGAAGAGCAGCATGTCCACCTGAGGAGGGGGGAGGAGCTTATGGTAAAGAAACAGTCTACAGACACAAGAACAATCTACAGTTGGCACAGTCACAAAAGAACAGTGCAAATAAAGAACTTATGGAAAAGTGAACAACATTAAAAGAACATATTGGGGGGGGGGGGGGAGAGAACCGCAGGTTGAGGTGGTGCTTAAGGACGCAGCTACAAGTAACTGCGCTCAGGACACCAACCGCTCATAAATCTCCACAACTGCCGCCTGTTATCAAACTCGCAAAGACACCACGTCAGGGCTGGGTTGGGTCACAGTGGAGTGTGTACGGCAATCCTGTGCACTGACCGCCTGGTCCACTATGATCAAATGACCACACCAGTCCTCTAAATGTTACTAAATCGATGGTCATTTCAGATGTAGACCGGCTTCATTATAATCAATCTTGGGTACAGCAAAAACTTGCAACAAAAATAATAATAAGAAAAAAAAATAACTGAGTACTGACAAATGTTTCATTGTGTAAAAATGAGAACTCCATGTAGGTTTTACCAGCATAGACATAACCACTATCTGCAAATGTCTGGACACGCCCTTTACATGTGCTCAGCCAATGGCAGGCAGCCATGGAAAGGGAGGAGGAAAGTGTTCACCTGCAAGGCCTCGCAAAATCACAGCTAAACATTAGAACACAAGTACTATTAAAGTAGTGATAGCCAATTATATTCACAGGGTACTACGGGATAATACCTGCATGACTTCCTTTATTCTTAGCAATTTAGCATTTAAAAGAAAATTTGGGTCTTCAAGTAATCAATTATGCATGCAACAATTTCAGTTGGCTATATTTTCTGTTGACATATTTGATTTGAGAAAGAAAAAAAAAAAAATACAAAACATGCAACAAGTCTCTTGAGAGACTACCCTGAGGAACTCTGGTTCTAAGAACTATGGTTCTTTCAGGAAAAGCCACAATCAAAGGTGTGGGAGGAAAATACCACGAAAGGCCAACGAATTAAAGTGCCACTTCCCTGTCATGCAAAACAAAGGTTGGACGTTGCTCTGGCAACAACAGAAGACAATGAACCGTTAAATAATTATTATAAACAAACCTGGGTTTAATAAGACATATTAAGAATATTGAGATAATTTTCCAGAAATTTATCAAGGGAATTTTAGAAGAATGTAAACTATTAAATTGATAAAAATTGTAAAAAATGCATTTAATGTAACGAAGTAATCAAAGCATTACCAGGACAAAAAAAAAAACAATACCACTCGTGGCAAGAAGTTAAGCTCATTTTCTCAATACCATTGTTAGAGCTTTTGCCCATTTGAGTACAAGTATTCAGTTAAGCAACTTAACTGACAAATATGAAGGTGGCAGAAAATTCTAGAAATTCCTTCTTCTCCCCTACACTGAGACCACTCTGACCCAGTCAGATAAGGGAGATCTATAGCCCTTTCTCACTGCTAAACAGTGTAAACAAAAGCACCCACAGTTAACCTTGGAACAATGAAACATTACACAAAACTGCAAGCAAGGGTCAAGGTTGGTTAAAAAAAAAAAAAAAAAAAAAAACGTACCCAAAGCAGCTTTGGAAAAAGTAGATCTTAATGGAAAAATATGCAAACCCAGTTATAAACTCCTCCACATCACACAGGTGCATCGCTGAAGCCTGAAGGGAGTGAAACAAGATTCTGGTAGGAAAGAATCATGCTCATTAGCAGGTACCTGTTTTACTTACACAAACTTGCGAGAGAGAGAGAAAAAAAAAGACAACTCGGATGGCACAACTTTTGTTAACATAATTATGTTGCAATACATCGGAAAAGCCAACAAAACAAGTGCCTACATCCCGGAGACGAGAATCGATGCTAAGCTGTCGGCTACATTTATGCTCGCTGGCTGTCAGACCACCAACAGAGCTCGTCTCAATAGACAGAGCTGACGCGTGATTCGACCAAGTTAGCGTTCAGAGAGCCGGCCTGGGTCCGGTAACCCAGGTACCAGAACTACACCCTTGGCTTGACTTCAGGAGAGGGGGCGTGGCCTCTGGCCGAAACTGAGCTGGAGCGGCTGCCACAAAGGTGATGTCACGAATAACCTGAGCGCAAGGTCAACTCTGCGGCGGCAGCCTTTCCCGTGTCACTGAGACGGCAGCGAGCCCGTTTTCCCGTAGCCGGGGAAGGAGCTGCACTGGCGGGAAACCAAACCCAGGACTTTTCAGTTGGAAGGTGAGAATTCCACTGCTGAGCCTCCAATGCAACCGCATATGCACTTTTTCATTAGCGTGCCGTTTAAACGAGGCTAACTGTAAATTTTCTTTGCAAAATCGTAGCAAACTGTCACCACGGTGAACGCGTGTATTTAGTACAAAGCAGAGACTCCACTGTGGAACTTCCTACCATTTAAAGTGACCATAATATTTCTGTGCCCTGATTGTAACCTTGCCCCCCTCCCCCCGGGTTAAAGAAATAAATTTTAAGTTAGGTCTAGGGCTTTCAAGCAAAAAGTCGACAGCCCCTTCTGTTTGAAATGGAAAAAGGATATATGGCAACGTTATACAAATTATATCTAAAACAAAAAGCTATATCCAAACCTTGCACTGCCTGCAACAATATGGACTCATAATCTTCAGCTGTTACATTAAAGTGCCTGGTATCAGACAAGGCACACAATATGAATATAAAACGGTTATTTTCAGACACAAGGGAGGCGATACTGGGCTGGCATTAGAGAAGACTCTTGGCTGCGTAGAATATTGCCAGTCCTGCGTTGAGAAGACACGCTCGCCAATTACACCAGTCAAAGCAACACCTCCTGCACGCATCACCGACAAGACAAACGCAGTCATTTTAACAGGATGTACCGCACTGTGCTCTGCTCGGGAAAATGAAAAGACAGGTCCAGTACTAACAAGGAAAAGAGAACTCATCACCGATGCCGACCAGCAGAAATTTGCCCGTCACGCCATATACAACACGGGAGACATCAAGAAATTATTTGCATGTAAGATTTTCTCCTTAGCCTTATGACACAAGTAAACAAGCCTGAAGAAAAAAAAACATGCATGGACTGAAATTACATCTGTCTACTGTGATTTTTTTAGCATAGACCCACACCCAAGCGGATATGCTTGTACTAAGCTGGTCATTCATACGTCATCATAACTATGAACAAAAGGGTAAATGGGCATTCAGAAAAAAAGTCTACACAAACTGGTAAATGCAAACAAGATTTTTCTTAGCCAACTAATGCTGAGGTTCAGCCTTTGTTAAGGTGCATCATGAGATCATGAAAACAGGGCTAGAGACAGTGTGCCCATGTGAGTGGGAGTGGCAAACCGGGGGGCGCGGCTTTACCTCCTTGCAGTCACGGACGATTGGCTGGGTGACACTGAAATCCTGCTGGCTGCCCAGCACGGCACTGCTCGTGCTCTTGTTGCGGGCGTGGCCCTTCTTGAAGGGTGCCTTAGAGCCTGTGGGCAGCTCCTTGCAAGGCGAGGTGGGAGACGTGGACAGGACCAGGGTCTTCAGAGCCGCCACCTCCGCCTGCAGCGCGTCGATCTGGCGGGGTAGTATCAAGCACTGTCTGCATGGGCACAGCCAACTTTGGGACGGTCTCCCTTCACATACATGCACGCGCGCACTACCTTGACCAAGCAGTCAATTATCATCAGATCACAAACTTGTTTAACATTAATTGATAAATCTTGCCACTATTTTCAGTTAAAATGTTAAATGACAAGGCACATCACACTGACCAACACCATCAAAAACCCAGCTATCAAGAACGCTAATCGTGTTTATTTTTCCAGTTGTCTGGCCGACAGGTTCACTCTACGTGATTTTCTGGTCCCAGACCGGTCGCCGACCACTCGCAGTCTCATCATATCTGAAAGCCGTTTAGCACGAATTGGTCTACGCAACTTAATTTTAAATATATAAAATCAGATTTCACTGCTTCTGCTTTTCATATCCCCAGCTCTGGTCGTTCTGTGTTTTTTTAATCTCCTGCTATGGTACAAGAGAGTTAAAAGCATTTCATATACCCGACAGTAGATTTTGCAGCTGTAATTTATTATAACCAGACTACTGTACTCTAGGTAACTGCTACAGTGGTAAAAACAAAGGCAACAAAACATCTATAAAAGAAAGTCTTTGTCTAGGTATAAGTCTAGTCTAGTCTAGTAGGTATAAGACTAGTCTTGTAGGTATAAGTGCTCTATGATGAAAATAACCAGTAAAGATTTAGATGTAGTATACTGTATATTGTCGATATATTGTGCGTTTCAAATGAATGCCTTCTGACTCAAAGATATGTTAAAATGTTAAATATCCACCCCCTCCAGTTTTGTTATAAGTCCCTCCCCATGTATAATTTTTATGTTACAGGGAGAGACTATGTAGGACGAATCACTGCGTTGTAAACAGTCGTGTAGCGTGTACACCCAAGACATGACCGCACACTATCGGCCAACTGCGAGTCGTGTAGTGTGGATCGGACGACGATGTAAAGCGTTTCGGAGTCGTGCGGTGCGAACAAGGCGTCGAGAACGTGACGCTGCTGTGCTCCGACCGCTAGAGCTACCTGCTGGCCTCACTGGCAGTTAACGGAACACCATGTGGCAGTTGCCAGAATATTCAGCAACACTGACAAATTCACGCGCCACACACAGCTTAGCTCATTACTGGACTGCCTGGGTCACCTGACACATGATCTCCCCCGACCCAGTTTGGGAGAGGTGACCCTGTGCGTCCCAGAAAACACACACACACACACACACACACACACACACACACACACAAGGCCTTGTGGGTTTTCGAATGTTAAATCCAACATCTGCTGTAAGTAATGGCAACTGAAGGTAAGGGAGGCCTACATCCCAGCCAATCACACAGACTGTTTCACACATACTGCCATCTTGGATTTTAACAAGGCAACGGAATAGGCTGCACAGTGCATCGTGGGATTGTTTGAATGCGGCAAGCCTAAAAGTAGCAAAAACGAATGAAGGACGGACTACTTTGACAAATGGACAGTTGCAAAATTAAAAGAATGTCAACTAAAGGTGTGATATCCCTTTTATGGACAGAAAAGTCATGTTAATAGAGCACTATAACGCAGCACGCTTATTAAATATGGAGCCAAAGCCGTTGCTTGAAGTTTATGCCAAAGACATACAGTGAAAGCAGCAAAGGTCTTTTTATTTACAATACATTTGCAGCAACAATCTGCTGTACTTTGTTAAACTACAAGCCTGTTTGTTTACATTTACGCACCTTTTTAATTTGCAGTTTTTTGTTCAGAAGGCTAGATTTACATTTATACCATTTATTTATACATATATAAATTCATTTGTAGTCCAATTAACAGTTTATTTGCTTTTTGAGCTTATGGTAGTAATCACACAAAATTCCAGATTTGCACAAAATTACAAAAAAAAAAACAACAAGAGCTTTCTAGGCTTAATTTTCTCGGCGGTCATTGTGACACATACATACTGCACAGTGATCTGCTCCTGAGACCAGGAATG
Source organism: Chitala chitala (assembly GCA_025773905.1). Classification (NCBI taxonomy): domain Eukaryota; kingdom Metazoa; phylum Chordata; class Actinopteri; order Osteoglossiformes; family Notopteridae; genus Chitala; species Chitala chitala. Next base: position 25,059 of record JABJVR010012177.1, on the reverse strand, counting down.
TCAGTTTTCCCACCAACTCTATATGCTCTGGACAGTCCTGTTCCCAGTAATGTTCTCAATATAATCCCACAATGCATTGCACAACCTACAGTACACCAATGGCTTGTCAAAATCCAAAATGGCGGTACTTGCAAAACAGTCTATGATGTCCACCTCCTGAAGGGAATCAAACAAGATGCTGGTAGGGGACAATCACGCTCATTGGCAGGTGCCTGTCCTTTTGTAATGTCCCCTTTCCACCCCCAGTTTCCTCACCTTCCCCAAGGCCTCTTTCAGCTGCTTCTCTGCCGTCGCCTGCTTCACGTTGGCCTCACGCACCATCTTGTGGGCCTCCTGGAGGGGGGTGGGGGTGGGGGTGTCGGGGCAAGAAAAAATAAATAAAAATCTGCAACTGCACCCCTCTCTGCATCAACCCAGAACACGCCAGACCCCAAAGCCTGCGCAGCAGAATCCCAAATAGAAGCCAAGCCTGCCTCACAGCACAAGGCCCACCCCCTCCCCCTCCCAAAGAGCATGTTAGTCAGAGCTTCTACAGACAGGGGGCTTCAGAACACAGGGAACAGAGAAAGGAGGTGAAATGTTAAACTAGGAAAAGGGAGAGGGGAGGAAATAAGGCCACACATCTTCCAACCACAGAAAAAACTAGGGACTTAAACGACGTCAGACACCGACTGACCCAGCACATTGCACTCATCCGCAAGTTAACGCACAGTGCGCCAAACCGCTCGTTTAAAATCGAACCTTTCCATCGTGTTCATCCACTGCATAATCTGCCTTTCTTGATGCCTTTTCTTAATACTATAAATTGTGGTTATTGTAACAGAATGAACCAAAGCCAAACAATAGAAGTTTTGCTACTGAACTTAAAGATTTTAAAAGTTTTAATTAAAACCGAAAAATAACTGTTACAAAAACATTCCTTGTATCTCTGCAAAAAATAAACAGCTGAATCAAAGCTCAGATGTGTAGATGTTATGGTAAAGAACTAAATTATGATTACTGAATTTAATTAAATTTAATACTGAAATTAATCTATTAAATTAATTTTACTGGCTGAACTTTTTTGGGTTGCACTGCTCTGCTCAAGTGTACGATCACTCTGTCTTTCCTGGTCTGGGATTGGCCACTTGATCGCCACATCACCACATCCTAAACCTTCCTTATCTACAGCTGACAAAACTGCGTAACAGCTGTGCGTTTAAGCACGGCGATCGAATCGTCACCTTTTTACTTCCACGTTGTCGGAAGTACTTCCTGCAAGCAGAGCTCGAGAGCTGAACACCAATGTGCTGAATCAGTCAAGCAGCTTTACGCGTTTCGAGAAGTCCAGCCTCCAAGCGCTCAGGTACGGATTAATCCGTGGGTCGGTTTGATGAAGAATCCAAAACAAACCTCAAACAGGCTAGCTGTGAGTTCTTCCAGCTCCTGCCCAAGTTGGTCCCTTACTTTTGAAAGCCTTTCACATTCTTCGTCTTTTAACTTAAGTTCCTTCAAAATAAAATGAAATGAACAAAAAAAAAAAAAAATGAAAAGTGCCTTACTTGTTGGGCAATAATGTAAAAGAAAACTTGAAAGCTGTACAGCAGTAAATGTGTGTGGCTTCTTATTGGATATCTGACCGAAAGCTCCGCCCCCCTTCTCACCAACACACCAATAATATGCATTCAATTCATTTGCTCAGTTTAACCCAGCTTATAACAAGCTCCAAAATGGATGGGAGCAACAGACTCATTTGTTGTCAGCGCTGGGAGAACGGCACATAACACTGTGTGTTTGTGTGTGTCTCAATAAAACAAGCAGCACAAAATACTCCAGTGCTGACAACAAGGACAGTAATCAGACAACTTGTGTATACTGTGAACAAGGCCTACGCAGACTTACTGGTGTTCTACAGAAACCAGACTGCCACCAGTGATACTCGGGACCCCATTTCCACGGTAACTGATGCTGATACACAGGGGCTCTGCAAACTGGGTTAGCGTCAGCTATTACCCAGACTGCAGGGAAAAAAAAAAAAAAAAAAAAGCCACACGTTCACACTCTAGCTTCTCTGGCCATCTGGCCACACCATCATGCAGGCTGGCCTTTTCCAGGGAAGGCGCTAACGCTACCGCATCTCTGAGAAGCGAATCCCAGATCACCAGAGGGTCCTCTCATCAAGCAGCTGCCAAGCCCATTCTGTGCTGTGGGGGGCAGATTCGCCCACAGCAAGGCACGAGAGTGGTCCAAGGACGCTGCCACTGCCCAGTCTCCACGTGCGTCTGCTTTTGACCCAAGGGGTAAAACAGAAACCCGAATAACGGTGGGAGTGTGTATTTTGAGACCTGGACAGTAGAGCGAGAAACTGACAAAATCAGACTCAACCGCGCCTACCCGTTGCAGTGGTCCTTCTCATTAACATCTCCGCAGGGCTGCGATGGTAAGGGCTCACACCAAGAGTCTCAGCAGCGAGAGAGATCCGAGTCAGTGACAGCACAAGAGCATGTAATCACACGCGGGCAAGAACGCTGCAATCAGCAGCTCGAAAAAGTTACCGGGTACACAAGAGGGAGGCGGCGGTCCAAGCCGTAACAAACATGAACATTAAATACCGACTGCGCACGAAAGACGAGCACTACCCACTTAAGCAAATCTATTTTTACAAAATCAAACCCGGCCCCTTTGGGCTCCGAACTCGTACCATAGTGAACTCCAATGGAAGAGCTGCATCGTCTCAACCACTTCCTCCTGGCCTCTGACGTGACACTTTTCTCTTGCCGTGTAGTTCCCTTGACAGATCATTCTACGGCAGCGTTTACGGCACACTTTCTCCTGTGTAAAGCCAGGCAGGTGGTGACCTGAAGCACGAACACATACAGGTTGTCCCAATTTCCATCAGACTGGGCTCGTAACTCCAACACACCAAAGCTGCGTACAGGCATGTGTCACCTTCCTGCCTGAGCCACGTGGCAAAGGTCACACATCCCATAGCAGAACAGCCTGGACACAAACACACGCTCCGCTCCCACACTTCGCAAGGGTGGTCGGGTTTATCTTGAGATTGTCGCCATAGAAACCCACCAAGGTAATGTTCCAAAATACCTTTGGGCTAAGTAGCTGTGTAAACAAAGATCACACTCTGCAAGTCCCACACCTCCCATAGCTCTGGGAGAAGCCGGTGGACAAAGGAGGACACGCTCACAAAACACCCGACTCAGAAGGCTTAACTGAGGCACTCTGCCCCTCATATTTACCACGGAGACCCACCTATTCCACTGTGATGTTCTTCAGCCGTTTGTAGCCGTACTTCATCGACTGTATGAAAAGCACAGATACGGTGCGTACGCCTGCATAACCGGAAAGGGCCCAAGCGTCGGCGTGACTCAAGAGGAAATTAATGGCAGTACTAATAGCAAGCTTCCATGACCACTCTTTGACCCAGCTGGGTGGTGACCCTCTGTGTGCCACTGCCAACGGACCGCATACCTACTAGGCCCCCCAAAACGGGCACCAAGATATGTCAGCAGTTCCTCTACCACACCGTAGCCCAGATTACGTTACCGCGTGAGTAAAACGCCTCCACCTGGTGATGCATCAGGAAGCTTGACTCACACGGAAACTCGCTCACTCCTCCGACCGACGCCTCCAGAGCGAAGCACAGTTCAAAGTTAAAGGAATATCGTATTCTTTAGGCATGCAGTGGCTCAGATTCTGATTCAGACAACTTTATGTACCCCAGATGGGCAATTCATCAATCGGAGATCGTCTGGCATAACAAACATTTAAAAGCGGTTCAAAAATGTCTCGGCTGTATCACAGTTTAACAAACACAGTTTTGATATGGTGCAGTTTGTGTTTAATGCATTTAAAAGCAACATGATTTTCTCAATGTATTTTCTTTAAAGTAACATTCTGGGCATTCTGTAGCACCACCTTATCGCTGGCACTGTTTGCCACGTTTAGTTCTTTATGTTCTTTTTGATTGGCTGCAACGCTCACGTGAGTGGCGTCCACACAGAAAGCGCACGTGGGTCCGGTTTTGCGGCTAAGGCAAAGCAGAGATCACAATGAATACATTTATCACAACCGTGGGTGCCAATCTGAACGGTTCTGATTTTTTTGAGCATCCGCTGCATCTCTACGATTCTCAGGATGGGCCTTCTTGCCTTTCACAGTAAAGAACAATGGAAAAGGGAGGCTGTGGTTGAAAACAGCAGGGGCTTATCAGAAATCTTAAGGCTGGATCATAACCAAAACCATCAAAGTGCGAGTATGGCAAAGTGCCCACCCATAATGAAAGACCAGAACCAGCTCACTGTCCGAGCCACTTGCAAGCGAGCATTGGAGTGTGACGTTCAGTTAATCCACTGCTCTCATACTGACACTGGAACTGTTTGCTGAGCAGCTCTCTCTTTACCAGAAGCATACAACTCTGACTGCTCCAGCAAACTAGTATCACCGTGATGCTTAACTGGCCAATCAGATCAAGCTGCTGACAGAACCAACGAATCAGAAGCAGCGAACCGTTCCACTGCACACACAGGTAAGGTATTCGCCTCACAGGGGAGACGCTCTCAGCCGTGCAGACCTTCACGTTTCCATCTTTGTGCAGTTGCGCACCACCGTTCCTAACCCCGTTCCAACAAAACTCAAAAGGACTTGGCGGTTTTAATTTTCAAACAAATGGAGAAATAGGCCAGACAAACATTTGTTCAAGTGATAACACCTTTGTGAGGATATCATCTGCAAATGCCAGTGCAAAGAACAAAGGGAGGTACTTTCTCTGCGCACGCGCACACACACACACACACACACACGGCATACTAGGCTCACAGCAAAGTGAAAACGAACTAAATGATGAAATATAATAAAAAGAAACAGGACATAAGCTGCTGTGCTACAGGGCAAAACAAAAGTTATACCCTGCGAGGGGATCTGTCTCGCCAAAACGAGACGCAGAACAACAGGATTATCTGAGTTACATCACTCATATCTGAACTTGACACACTAGCAAACAAATAAGGGAAAATGCATTTAAAAAAAACTGGTTAAAGTGCAGGTTCGATAAAGATTCACTATGGGACCATAAGTGAGAGGACAGGAAGCACTTCAGCGGGCTGGTCTCACCCATTCAGGGTGATCCAAAGGCCAACTGGCACCACACACAGGAGGGCCTCCAGCAGTAACCTGAAGGCTTCAACGCTCACTCGAACCCAGGCAACTGCGCTCGCAGCACTGGGCTGGTACAGAATCACCAGTGCTCACACGGTCTCGCTGCCATTTATATGCCAATGAAGCACAAGTCTGGTCTGACACAAATATCATTAGAGGTCCAACCATGAGCTCGACAGTCGATTTCACCAGCAGGCCCTGAGGATGCAGCGTCCATCGGATCTTCAAATATCTGCAAGCACCGTAGGCATCAGTTACACATCTGCCCCCCCAGGGCAGCGGTTATATCTCTGTTCTAGCCCTACAGCCGCTTAACATTTCTGATCAGGCAATGCGAAAGGACAACCCCAATAAAGATGCAATGGTGCACAGGTGCCTAGCCAGTGATGCCATTCCCTTTATAGTACAGGGATCACACTGGTTATACATTACATTCCCATGCATAATTTAAACTTTCCATCCACCTGTAGGCTTACACCTTAATGGATAGGGTGGGGGGGGGGGTAACTACACTCATACACCGCCTGGCAAGCTGTAAGTTTGAGTTCTAACAGAGGTCCTTTGTCAAGATCTCTGCATTTCAGTGGAAAAGGGCAGCTGTAAATCTAGCTCGCCTGTTGTCAGTGTCGCAAAAAAAATAAAAAACACTGAAACGAATAACTAAAACACACACATTGACACGTAAAAACAACACAGCTCTGTACAGCAATGTGAAATGACCAGTGAACTCAAAGCCCTCAGAGTGATTAGCTGTTAAACGACATAGAAATAAACACCAGCATGGAACTAGTCACAAAAACATGTGAACACCTTCACAGTGGAAGCACGTACTTCGAAGCGCAAACTAAAAGTGACCGGCTGACCGCCTGTATTACATGGAGGTATGGCATGTTTCAACATGACCCCACAGACAACGTAACAGCACGGGCAGACGCCTGGCACAGCGTTAGGGTTCTTACCCTTTGAGCTTTGGCAAGCTCCTCCTTCAACCTCTCATACCCTTTCTCTCTTACTTCCATCACAGAGGGGCTCCTGAGATGGGATAGGCCATCGTTACCACTCAGGACCGGCAGGTCCTCCCCGTCTTCGCTGGCGGGGGCCCCGCCCTCGGCAGGCTCCGTCTCTACTCGGACTATCCCTGCCGAAGAGGCAGGGCCTGAGGAAGTGGGCGGAGCATCTGATCCAGGTATGCTGCAGAGCACGCAAGCACAACTGGCATGTAAACGCAAAGCAACTGCGACCTCCATAATTAGTCGCCACCAGCAATAATTAGCAGGCAGATCACTATAAGCAAGTGCGGCAATCAAACAACTAATTACTAGCCCATGTCCCACACAGGTAAACTAAACAGCTGTGCCTTCACATGGTATAGTATTCCGTTATTGATAATGTCATGTGACTTCTAGGTTTTAGTTTCCTAGTATCAACAGTCCTAACGTGTGCCCAGTACACACTTCTGTCATCATGGCTAAGGCCCACATACCCCAGCACCTGCCCCTCCCCCCCCACACAGGATTACCCACCTGCCATTAAGGGCCTCCTCACCACTCAGGTGTCGGGGGGCGGAGTAGACAGGCTGGGTGGGCAGCTGGTCAGCACGGAGGGCGCTGGGTGGACAGGGCCCAGAACTGAGGGCGGGCGAGCGGTAAAGCGTGCTGGGTAGAGAGCCGTGTCTAGGGCTGCGAGGGTCTGAGTGGCCGTGCAGGTCAGGGGTCGTGGGGGAGGCCAGGTTCACTTCGTGGAAGCCTTCAAGTGGTTCACTGGCCATGGCGGGGGATTCATCATACACGCCTCTGTGGAGCCATGGTACGGAGGGGGCGCAACCAGAGAACGAACATAGCATGAGGCATCAAAAAAATTAATGAAAGTAATAAAATATACACTACAGAACAGTAGACCACTCCAACAGAGGTTTATAGGTTTGTACCAAAAGGAGATCTGTCCATTAAATTAAGTGGTTCAGAATGCAATTGCAAGCAATTTTCCTACTAATGTGACATCATAGACAAAAACTGAGTCAGTATTTCTTTGTCTATTTCAGTCAACATGTCATTCAGCTCAAATGTGATGGCCTGAGGTTCATTGGATAAAGCATCCGGCTGGGCTGGGAAAGTCCTCTGGCCCAACCCATCCAGCAGGTGTATCCCTAAGCAAAACACTTAGCACTAGATCTCTGTGCACTGAATGACAGCTGTCCGAGCTCCCCACAAGTGGAGGGGGTAAATGGTGAGCATATCCGTTAGGATTAAGGAGAAAAAAATGCAACTATGCATATTTAGTGTGTTTTGGAAGAAGGGACATCACTGACCGGGCTTCACTGCTGGTTTTCGGGCGGAGCTGGCTGCTTACTTCAAAAGATCATTTGGGTGGTTTCTGTGTCGCTCCTGTGGAAAGAAAATCGACTTTAAACTTAAGAAGGCAAACAGGAGGTGAGGAGATGTTTAAACTTGAATGAAAGTGGCAATGCCATACAATAAGCAATAAGCAACTCTGATCAGCTAAAGGCCATAAACCAAACCTCCTAACCAAAGGTTTGGTTTATTAACCAAAGGAGTCAATCCTCCATAATAACATGTCTTCCACGTTTGTTAGAAGTACAATGCTACAGCCTTTGTCTGTCTGTTCCTGTTGCCACTGATATGTGACCAGAGGCTTCCGTGAGCGTAAAAGCCGCACCTTCTTTTCACGCTCAGCAGACTGTACGGACACACCCAGTCACCGTGCTCCAAAGGTCAAGCAGTGTAGAGGCGACACCACCAGTACCAGCACTCGGTGCAATCCACACTCATAAATAGCCCCAGCTGTGGAACACAGAGCCTACGGGAGAGAGCCTCTGTCTGTCAAGGACAGCTGCCATGGTAACAGGCAGCATGACGTGGGCACGTCATCGTCCGCCCTCTGCAGAGGCTGCTGTTCAGAGCCGTCCCGCCATCACCTCGCCCCACCCCCACCTCTAAATACAGCTGTCTCTCTGAGCAGAGGGAGGGCTACCAAGACTACCATAAGAAAACGTTATAACCTTGGTTTCAGTGATCTAAAATTACAGAAAACAATTTTGAGGACACATTTAATATTCTAGATAAAGGAGCAATTCTTAATTGTGAGAGCCTGCAGAGAAAAACTGAAATCACTGACATCTGACAGAAGGTCACAGGACAGTGCTGTTTTTAATAAGCTATGCATGCGAAAGCTTAATGGAGTTAGTGTTGTCTGTTGCTGACGCCGATATGCATTACGTGTCTTAGAAAATGAGAGAAAGCGACAGTACGGGGGGGGGGGGGGATGGCGATGGAACCCCTGTCAAACTAGCTCACAGGAAAACCCTAGACTGCTTTTACAAAAGGACAGCACTAACATGAGCTCAGTCACCAAGTCGGGAAAAAATAAAGCAGTCCCATAGACACTGAAAGAGAGATAGAAAGATTTGTAACATGATGGGTGCAGACTTTTACATCAATCCACAGGGCATGTACAAATTCTTGTTCATTCCACTTGGCATGCAACACGCTCCTGTCTCCCCACTGCCACTTCTTATAAATAACACACAGACTAGGACAGGGCTATAGTTGTTTTTAACCACACAGCAGTATTACCAACTGGAAGGGAGTCAGGTAAGCTAGAATGGCACTATGGTGGAAAAAACTGGTGAGAGGAAACAGGTGCACACGGAGCTGCTGGGTGAAGGAAGATTCTTTGGCCACCTGTCATGTGTAGCATTCAGCCTCTGCCAACATGGCAGAGTTGGGGGGGGGCCACTGGGGAACAGGGAAGAGAATAAGGCTTGTGCTGCAAAGGCACAGTTCAGCGTGAAAACCCCAAGGGACACACAGTAGTCTCATGTAAAAAAAAAAAAAAAAAAAGGCTTGTGAAAAAATAGGGAGGAGGAAAAAAAAAAAAACTAATTGTATCCATGTAATAAAGGATTATACCGGCTATTTATGTAAACCAGGGCTATTGCCTCTGGAGTTCAAAGGACAAATATTTCAATGGGTAAGTTAGTCAGCTGAGTTTCTGGTAGAAACAGTTTAGCGTTTTAAGAACCCAGCCACAGTTGGTGATACCCAATGGGAACGTAAACTGACTTTTTACACAAGCTGTCGCTTGTCAGGTGAATAGCACATAAGATCCGAAGAAAGCCAGCTTTTAGTGCGGCAGTTAAATGCACAGAAATAGGGCCCAACCTCGAGCCTTCTGCCTCTTCAACAAGAAAATAAAGGATATGCTACAATAAACGCACTCTGCTAAATCCATGCCCTGCCAGTGATAAGAGCAAATGACCAATGAGATTGACTGTCAAAAGCCCAGTCTACATGGAAACCAATCACTCAAGACCCCTGGGAGACCACCCTGATGTCCACGGCAACAGTACTCTCCTCCTCGAACCATATGGTCAGCAGGATGTACTGGCTTGGCTTTCCAAGTCACAAGCAGTTTATCTTAATCGAGGGCACCTGATGGCTGACCTCGGGGCACCAGCGTAGGACTCAGTTGTAGCTTATGGCACAGAACCCAGGCTGCCCAGCATTCCGGAAATTACAATTAAGGAAATTAATAAGACATCATGAGGGTAAAGGGTTAAGCAAGCGAGTAAGAACTGAGCTGGAAAAAAACTAGCAAAAGAATAATAATGTTTATATTACTTACTATTATGATGATTAATATAATAGTATTATATTAATACTATTACATCCCAGCCCAGCCACCAGGCATGTCCCTGACCAAGATACTCAAACGCTAGCTCCCCAGGCACCGCACCTGGCTGTCCACCGCTCCCCCGAGGGGGATGGCTTAAATGCAGAGAACAAATATCACTATAACGTGCACGTGAAAAGTCACTTTGGGTAAAAATGTCTGATAAATGAATAAATGTAAATACATAGTTTTAATACTAAATTATAATAGTGACCAAAACTTTGATAGCTGCAAATACAAGTTTCATTTCTGCCTGCAGAGCAATTGATGGTTCCAGAGGCAGTTCCTACTGACACCTGTTTTCATACACATGGCTACACAGTAAAACAAAGGCTGACACTGCCTTTGATATTGAAATATTCTGGAAAACTGAACAAACTCTCCAAAAAGGCTGTTAATGGAAACAGCCTCGCTAGGCTACAAAAACGTTTCCAAGCCTCAGCTCTTAGCTAAAACACAGGGTGTCATAAACACACAATTTAAAAGACGGCAATTACAGGAAAGTACATCCTTTGTGCAAAGAACGGCTATCCGGAGGGAGCTGCGTACCATTCAAACAGCAGGAAGAAAATGGCAGGTAACAGAACTCTAGGTCATTGTGTCGTTTTCAATTTTCCTGGTATTTAACCCTCTAAGGTAACTACATTTCTCCCTGCCGTTTCACAAAACCTGTCACGTCTCCTGAGACCGACACACTGTTTCATTCTGAGGTACAATTCTGTAAAACTGGGGGAAAAAGAAAATATTTGCCATCAAACATGGAGCAAAAGCTACAAAATCGAATGGGGAGGGAAAAAAAAAAAAAAAAAAACACTGATAAGTTCAAAGAGCTGAAAATATCAAAGACACCACGTTCCTTTTGAAAGTTTCATTTTTCTGTTTGAATCGATGATATCCACTCAAAATCTAGATGGTAACATCACACAACATTCACAAAAATACCAGTAAACTACATATGAAATCCAAGTAGACGAATATCTCTAATGAATTACTATGACAAGAACCAACACAGACAACCATTAATTACTTAGAGTAATGTTAAATACCAAAGTACAGACATAAACATTTTCTTTATTCAAATCTTAAGGAAGCATTAAGTTGTCGACATTAACAATCACCGGAGACCAATTGGCCAACATTATAAACACACAATTAACTGGAAACGTACCACAGAAAAATGCATTCACTTATGGAAAGAACAGAAAAATATCTGGCAACTCATTGCACTACACCTACATGGATCTCTCGTGCACTGCTCTGTAACTGCCTTTCCTTGTGTCTGCAGAGACCAGATCCAGAAACGTCCAAGGAGAGCCATTTACCAGACAGTCTCAGCGAGGTCCATATCTCAGGGCAGCTCACACGTTAAGCCAGGGACTTCCTCATTTCTTCATTCCCACAAGAGCTACAATTCAACTGTTCCCCCATCCTGCTGCAGCTGCTATAACAAGGCAACGAGTGAAACGGCACAACGTACTACCACATTAAGACGCAATAAAAAAATTAATAAACAAACATCAACAACCGTGAAAAAAAAACAAAAGACCCCTTTCACAACAAAAATAAGTAACATTCACACTTCATGCAAAAAAAAAAAAAAAAAAAAAACACAAAAAACATTTTTTTTTTTAATGCTGTTTTAAAATTAACCAGGGAATTAACTGAACAACCAAAAAAAAAAAAGAAAAAAACTAATGTGGGTTTTGGCAGTGCTCCAAGCAAATGCCAGAAATCTCCCTTTCCACATTTCACTGGGATTAAAGAAATAATGGCCCATCTCAGCATCCTGCCAGACTCCCGACTTGAAGCACAAGGACAGCTTAAAGCAGAACCTGTAACAAGCACTTGTCCCATCACATACTTTCCATAGTTTTGCATTAGGAATTACAAAAACAAAATATCACACTATCATAACGCTATGGAAAATGTTACTTTCATTAAATATCACCAGTTTTTTAAAGAAACTAATTTAATTGGCAAACCGGAGGAGGGGGGAATTAAAGCCCCACACCTGTGTTTGAAGTTTTATGCCATTAATTTAGCATCTGCATGGTTTTAGCATCAGCAGGTTTTAAGGGTATTGTAAAAGTGCACATGCTAACTGATATCAGCCTCTTTCCTGCACATCTGCAGCCTCAAACTTCCTATCCTGCTCAATTTCTGGGTCGCTTCAATTGCATATATGTAGCCCAGAACAATTTTAAACATATGGTGTTTAAAAATAACGCAACAGAACACCCCCCCACACACACACACACAACTGTGAGGTAGCTCCGATGCGCATTTCTCAGCCAAACGATAAAGGGATTCAGTACAGGGGAGGGGGCACTGCACAGTGTGTGAAGGTGTCAGTTTATTAAAAAAATAAATAAATAAAAAATTCTCAAGAACCACTGTGGAATACTTCATCAAAACACATCCTCCATTACCAACACACACACACACACACACACACACACACACACTCTACAGTATCCCTGAACCTGGCACGAAGTCATTCTCTCTGGACTGTCAAGCAGATGGCCTGATGCTCACCAGAGCGTAAGATCCTACAGAAAGACTGGTACCCTCTATCAAACTTGGGGGAGATGAGGTTCACCCTTTGACACCTCTTTGATAGCATTTCTCTGATGTAGGTATATATATATAAAAAAAAAAAAAAAAAAAAAAAAAAAAAAAAAAAAAAAAAACACACAACAGTCTGCAGATGAACGTGACCAGCTTCCCAAATATAGTATACAAAGGTGAACTCCGTGTAGCAGAATAAGAAGCACCACTGCGCCACAGACCCCCAGCTGTCAGGACAAGAGTCTGACTAGACACCCAGTTGAGGGACTCGTGTCTTTATCTTAGCAGGTTACTGTAATCCTCTCTTCTGGTACTTCTGAGTTGGCTGTGGCTGTGCCCCCGTTACGTCCGCACTGGAACAGCCAAGGTGCCAAACCACCTCAAAACAGACCCGCCTCAAAACGCTCCCCAACCAATAAAAAATAACAAATAAGATTCCCATATTCCCTTTAATGTTCTGCAGCTGCCGTTCTGATTGGACAAGCTGCTCAAAAGGCAGATGTCCCATCTGCTTGACATGGTTAAATGTTCCATTAAGGTCTTACTGGTAAGGGTCATGCAACAACAGGACCTCCACTTTACACTAATTATGTCCCCGGTACATGGACGTTTACCCTATTGATTACACATGTCAGTCCTTATTGCACACAGCCACTCACAGGAAATAAGCGTTTCCACCTTTTAAGACAATGGCCAATCTGATTTCTGGGCTCACAACAACATATGGTCAAGATTAGCGTTTCCAGAGTTCTGCGCCACAGCAATCTGGAGCACATTCTTGCCTCATCAGCAAAGAGGCACTGTTCCATGCTCATATGAGACCAAAGAGGCACTGTTCCATGCTCATATGAGACCAAAGAGGCACTGTTCCATGCTCATATGAGACCAAAGAGGCACTG
>JABJVR010012177.1:0-11649 GCA_025773905.1 Chitala chitala | reverse complement strand
TTCCATGCTCATATGAGACCAAATCTCAGATCAGAAAATAAGGCAGCAAATTTCGCTGAGTGTTTTTCAAAAGGGTCACTGATCCTGAGTCAGACAGCAAATGAAACAGTACTCAAACTGCACTGGACTCCCCCCACTGACTGACGTAGGACACCATAGACCAGCATGACCGGTCACAAATTCTACTGAATACATGGCAAAGGACTGGATGGAATTATAAAGTGGCTACAAAAAAAAATAAATAAATAAAAAATAATCAATTTTGAATGCATATACTCATTTGGATAAGACAGACATTATATTAAAATTGATGTTTTAAATGGAAATGTGCACTGTTTTTGGAATTAACTTTCCTGCCATTACAACAAGCTACCATGTATTCTGAAGAGGCAAATAACCAAAAATACATGCAAGTCTTAACACGAGTATTTTCTGAACATATCTTTAAAATTTTCCTTAAAATTATCTGCTACTGCATCTTTTATATACCATTAACTGAAAACCGAACAGCAAACAAAAGCAATGTAATTCCATCAATTCTACGATGCATAAACAATGTATAGGGAAAAGACTTAATATTGATACAATTTCAAAACAATGGTATGATGTCACCACATGCACATGCGAACACACACACACACACACACACACACAAAACATTAGTGACACTGGCACAATGCAACTAGGAAGATGTTAATTACGGGGAACCCTTGATAGCTTTTCCACATGTTGCCTGCATGGAGAAACAGGCAAGTAAAAAAAAAATATATATATATTATATAAATAAATATAAAAATTAATGAACAGAAAGCACACCCGAGAGACAGGAGGCACCATCACAGTTACCTGGAGCGTGACAAAAAGAAAACACGCCCAGCCAAAGCTGCACACAAGCCCTTCTATGAATGCAATCTCTTACAAAAGCTGCAGGGTAAGACAGCTTTTTAGTTTTGCCTCAGAGAAGGAACAGATCAAATGGCAGACACAACATCTACTGAGCACAAGTTGGGCCTTTTAACACTTCACTTTAATATGTGTAGAAAAATGGAACAAGTTTGCTATCCAAGAAGAAACCCAACGCTAGAGACACTCCCTCAATACTGGGTATAAATAATGTACTGAGCCTGAAGGCACAGGCAGCGACAGCCTGTGTTTATCTACGATAAATGAAGACAGTACACTACATGTCCACACCCTGAGGCTTAGTCCGCCCCCACCACACACACACACACACACACACACACACACACACACCAACATGGTGTGGGAGGGGGGCAGTAGTTCTCTTATCCTCAACATAGCCGGGTAAATTTGGCTTACATTGTTCAACAAAGCAGCAACATCATTTTCTCGAAGGCCATGCAATTCACACATGCAAAGCAGCCATCTTTGGTTCTTCTAAAGGCTCGCTTGTATCAGACGTGCGACAACGTCGCTTGTCGCCTCGGCGCAAAAGCGCCGTGCCATGTGCTGGAAAGTAAGAGCTGCCACAAAAACCCGAGCTCGCCGAGGCAGCCCACAGAAACCACAGAGAGGACGGTGAAGTGAGCGGAACTGATAAGCGTCCGAGCTAGATGCAGTTAAGCTTCCAAGTGAAGATCTAAGAAAAACCGCCTGCTTACAAATTCCAGCTCAGAAAAGAAAAGGTGGCAATTGAGAATGCTGTCAAAACTGATATGCCTTTTATTAATTATTAACGATAAAGGCGGAGTCATTTGTCATTAAATTATTCAAGTACTTGTGAACTTCTATCAAGTGATTCATGTTGGCCACAGACCTTGAACAAGGCTGGAGTGTACAATTTTGCAGTGTAAGGAAACTAGAACAAAATAATCCTATTATGGGCCTTTACTGACACAAACAATACCAGCCAGAGAGGCTGACATAATTACAACATCTTAACCAACTGCTTTCCCAAAGTCATCCATCCATTTGCTACACCGCTTCATCCAATTCAGGGTCATGGGAGGCCTGGAGCCCATCCCAGGAAGGTCAGGGCACTGGGCAGAGGAACACTCTGGACAGGGTGCCAATCCATCGCAGGGCAGCTTTCCAACATTAGGTTTACGAATTAAATTTTCTGGAAATATCAATACAAACGAATATAAAAACACGGTCACTGTCAGAACAAATCCATTAGTGACAACCATCTACCACACCCCATGCTGTTGTGGACATTACAGACTGAGACGCAACAGACAGGTCCGCCCGAAGCAATGGTACGATACCCTCTTTAGCAAGAAGGTCCCCAGAGGCGCTTGTCATAACAGCGCCACTCTCACGTTTCAGGGCTGAACTGAGCGTGACTCAAAACGACCCGCTGTCTTATACCTCTGGGTTTGCATTGAGGCGAGCAGATCTTGCCAGCTCCTTCTCAAGGCCTTTGCACCACATGTGCACGGAAAAATAAAGACTCCCTACACACAGACAAAATATTTAGTTGAAAAGGAAGCTTCTACACTTGCAGCATCCGCGTCCGGTGAACCAGACCCCTAAATATGTTCTCAAGGTCAACACATTTTACAATCAAAAATACGCTTATCGTCATGGAAGTGTGCCCATGTGCAGAAGTGCCGTCGGCACCAGACAGATGCAATGGAAGAACATGCCTTTTTCCCACCAGGGAAGCGTTATGCACGCCTCTCCACATGCACATAAACGCTACAGTGCGTAAAATCATCCAGCGGTATCGCCGCAGTTAATCAGACGTGCATTTTTAAGAACTTTTTTTGCAAAAAGCAACATTCACCTGACTAGAAATGCCCGAAACAAATTGTACTATTTGCCTTGTGTGCAAAAAAATAAATAAATAAATAACTACATAATGTATACCACGTTTTAACCAGAAAATAATGAAAACAACTAAAAAAAACCTTAATGTGCAGCGAATCGACTGCAGAAAAAAAGCGATCGGTAACCATCACACTTTCCGTGTTATTGCACATACGGTTTGTATTTTTCGGTCACGTTGGAGGCAGGAAAGCTACCGCCTAGGGACCTGCCTAATAGCCACGTACGATTCTTACGTGCAAATAAACTTGCAGCCTTCGTAGCATGAAATATGCACTTGACTGCTGGGTGTTCCCATTTGAGCAATGCAATTCTTTACATAACGTAAGCTTGCCATGTCCACAGCCTTTCAATGTCATGCACAGAATTAACTAATCCTCTTAGCTGCCAGTGCGGCTTAACGACCACGGCGAGACACGGACACATCGCTTTATATTCTGTTTTCGCACACCACCTATTATCACCGTCTTCTTGACCAAAATTCATATTTCCTTGCAAAAACACATCTGAATTCTACCTTCTGCTCACTGGAAATGCAATACACCTACACATCTACCGCAGAAATGGATATTCATGTCAGAAGTGCTCTTTTTAATACACAGAAACTAAAAAACCCATGTAAATCAGCTGCATATATAGACGTTAATATTTATCTAACCTTACCAACTACCGAGGATGTTTTAACCGGCTATTTTCGGTGCGCTGTAACACACGGAACAGTAAGTGGATCCGACTGGAATTGTTTCACCTTACCTGCTACTGCGATGCTTGTTTTAAATGCTGTCGAATAAATCTGAATTTACAAACTGATCGTAAAGATTACTCTTTCTGTTTTCGTTACTGCTTTTTGCTTTATTGGGAAAACCGTCCCCGCTGTGGGAATAAGGACTGTAAGTTATACATAATGACAGAATGAAAGGATATCAACCGGAGGCATTACACCTGCTCCTCTCGGGTGAAGGGGGGGGGACTTGAAGCAGGGTTACCAGGAAACCTGTGTGATTAAAGACAGAATTGCATCATCGGCATAACAGTCAAACCACAATTTAGCACAGAGTACAATGAATATTGACATTCTGACTTCTAAAGTCCTTTAACAATAACACTGACAAGCTGGTACATGTGATACAAATAATATTTTGGAAAGAAAAAAAAAACTTCAATTGGTAAACACGCAAATTTAATACTTAATCTAAATACTTTAATTGTTTATATGAAATATGAATAGTAAAAAACATTTAAGAACATGAAGCATAAAATTGCTAAATAAGAGGTCAAGGTAACATATTTATGATAAAACGATCATATCTGGCAACCCTGTACAGGGGCGCAATCTCACCATGCGCATGCGCAGACAACATAGTTGTCTTGTGTCGGTATAGTAAAGTCCATCAACGTAGACTAATAGTGAAAACTTGTCAAATTTGTTGGTTATTTTGTAACGATTAAAACTATATTACAATGAAAACTGATTAAACGTGTCCATTTTTAATAATAAAATATAATTCAAAAGCAGCGGCATTTGAGCACCTTTGACCGGATCGTTCAATTAAATTTTCTTAATGTATTACCGGCACCGCAGCGCCGTCTAATGGACATTTGGTTTCATAGATTAAATAAGAAACTATGCTCAAGAAAAGTGTCTGCGAAACGCACGGAAATTTCTGACCATTAACTGCAAATATGAAGTGCGTGGGAACTGTGTCAGCACGAACCCCAAGCGCACCTCGATAATCGTACAATTTTGGTAGGGACATGTACCTACCAAACACACCCTTAGAAAATGTAAAGATAATTTTAATCTGTAAATAATAAATAACAAATTTAAAAAATATTTATATAATTGAGGTCCATGGAGTGGCCCAGTTACCTGTCAATATGTTGAAAAAAATCAGGACGTTCTGTCAAATGCCAGAACTGCCGGCTCACCTTGTGTGATGGCCGTTAGACCTACCAAGTTAGGTGACATGTGCCGTTGTGTTGGGCTGCTCTGAGTCAAACTCCAGGGTGTTTTTCAAGTTCCAGTCTGTCCCTGCCTACATTGCAACAAGCTACAAAAAGTGACAGTACAGTTTGCTTAAGCAGGTTTTAAAGTAAATACACACTAAAGCTGCTCCTGGAATTTTACCTCACAGGATTTTTACCCCATACCTCCAAAATTACAATTTTGTATCCAACCCTTGGTTCTGTGTTTGTGTTGGGATTTCATGTTTTCTACACCCGTGTGTGTGTTTCCTCCAAATACTGTGTCTTTTCCCTACGGTCCAAAGACATTAGTGGAAACATTTTAACTCTAAATTGTCCCTAGTGTATGCTTCATCTTAGGCTGAAATCTCACTCAAGATGTACCTTGTGTTAGATTTATGAGTTTATAAAAGGTGTGAATCCCAGTAGACAGTGTGATAAGCTATGGAGATTTGATAAATGGCACTTTATTAAGTAATGTTTCTTCCGTATTATATCTCTGCACAACATACACAACTTTCATAGAATGTCCTCACCTCCTATTGTATTGGACTCTCTCTCTCTCTCTCTCTCTCTCTAATTCTCTCTCTCCATATCTTTCTCACCTCTCTCTCCATCTCTCTCTTTCTCTCGCTCTTTCTCTCGCTCTCTCTCCATCTCTCACTCTGCTCTCTCTCTCTCTCTCTCTCTCTCTAACTCTGTCCTCCTCAAGGCTGAGAAACACCTACCTGTAATACAAAGACCTCACCCCTCTTTCCTTTTCCCTCTGACATCCAGCTTCACTTTTCTTTATTTTGGCACAGAAAGGTCACTCTTACTACCTTGGTATCATTAGAGTCAAATAATTTTATAAAAATGCTACCATAACCTGTCTGTAACTGTAAATAGTAATAATAATAGACCCAAAATTAAAAATAGTATGTTTATAAAAGTGTGAACACAATATGGATGAATCCATAAAATGAATGAAGCAATAAAGTCGTAAAAGACATTAAAATCGCATGGATAAAAAAGGTAACAAACGTTTTAAACACTGAAAACAAGACAAATCAGATGTGTGTAAACCAGTAATAAAACTCAGACCATTATGTTATACAAAAACAAGTACAATAACATACATGTCATCTTCAATGTTATTTTCACATGGATGTATGACATACACGTTTTGTAATGTATTCAGATTTGCTTGTATTCAGGCAACGGTATAATTACCATGCATGATTTCAAACAGGCATGCAAGAATACCAAATGTCTATATGTACATGTACCATATGTACCATATGAAAGAAAATGTCATTGAAAACCATTGCTCTGTATCTCTTTTTGCAGTTAAGCAAAAATAGTTTATGGTTAGTTGTTCCATGTCTAGTGTAGATATGGTAATGACAAAGCCAAAAACCAGTGTTGTCTAAGATTATATACAGTAGGTTTGACAAGAATTCTTCAAAATATTTCAAGGCCGTTTTACTGAACAAATGCAAAGCCTCGGTTTTACATCTTGGATAATGTTTTTTATGCGTTAACAGTTGTTTATACACATCCGTAATTAAAAACGATTTAAGTGATTTTGATTGGGAGAACTCGTGCACACTTCTGCTGAGAAGCTCTGATTTTCACTGGCAGTAACGTGCTCGATTCGGGGGTGGTCGCCCGCTTTCGCGCGTTCTCGCATATGTGCGCGATCACGCAGTGCGGTCCTGCCTAGCCCGGTACACACGCAAGTGGATGGATAAATTTAGCCGGGGCTGAGTCGACAAATGATTGTGTGTTTGTTGCATGACATGGGCGCGTATCTTCTTATCCAAGTAATGCTGGCACAAAAAGTGCCAGCTAAATTGGGAAAGACAGTCACGTTTGATGCCACACACTTGATTCATCTGGAGTGTATAGCTCTTCCAGCGGCAGTGTACGCCTTGTGATGTACTTTGGGGAAGGTACGTTTGGGAAACAAGTCTCCTTTTAAAGGTGTCATGCACTGTTGCGAGAACATGATCTAGGGGGTTATATGGTTTAAATAAAAACCTTCAGAGAAAGTAAAGATGCCAGCGGACCATCAGATCCAGTTTAAAGCACGATAACGGTAGTGTCATAAACATTAATGAGAGTTTTAATGAGTATAATAAGTGGCTGACGGACTTGTCATTTTATAGCACTTGAAGATGACGGTTACATACTCTAGCAAGGTCGCCAACGCCACGTTCTTCGGTTTTCATAGACTGTTACTTCGGTGGAGGGGCAGCATCTACAAACTCCTGTACAGGGAGTTCATTGTTTTCGCCCTTTTATATTCCCTGCTCAGCGTCGTATACAGGTAATTATGCATTCTTTTTTTAATCGTATCTACAAATATAACAACACTTTACGTCATAAATGTCACTTTATTGACAAACATTAAAATGTATACATTATGATGCACGGGTTGTATTGCCGATTTTAGTATGATGCCTGTATTAATAATAATAATAATAATAATAATAATAATAATAATAATAATAATAATAATTTGTATTAACATATAGTCAGTTACATAAAATGTTTTTCAATGCCTGCAGCCCACCCAGACGGTAAGATTTGGTCGTGTATCAATCAGTTTAACCTGTTAAATACGAAAAGATCGTCCTTTCAAATGATTATATCTTAAGACAGACCAACTACAGCCTTGGACTGCAGAGCATGCGTTATAATTAAAATATGTGAAGTGCACGGTTTGTTAAGTGAAGATATTAAATTTGGCAGTGTTAAGGGTATGGCTTAGGAAATGAGGCTGTGCTACATACCGTGCGACTAATTGCTAGGGGGCTTATTCGATTCCATTTCAAGGTTTGTTAAAGGCAAAAATTCAGTACTAACCATTTCTGGTATGATGGTTAGTACTGAACACGTTAGGAAACCACGAGAGGTGCTGGAGAGCTTCCGATTTATTGTCAATTTATGACATGGACTTAAAAATTCTTCAGCCAGTGGCAGAAATGTGAGCACTATGCATTACGGACATTTTACTGTCTGCTCCGTGGAATAAAATGTACAGAGTTTTCATTGTTTAAAAAATGCACTGGAAAAATAAAATAAAATAAAAATGGCCTGGCGGGTTATTTGTGGATGTGGGACAAAAGCTGCAGGTGCGAAATTAGTTTTTGTGTTGTAGGATCTGTCCCCATTATGATGGGTAGTTACTCTAATGTAAAAGAACAGTTTTGGTTTTTGAAGTACTACTACGCAATCATGTATTCATTCGTTGCAAACTGGAGTGACGGGTGTGAACTGAACCCTGTAATGTTTTGTTTCAATTAACACCATCTTTACTTTGTTTTAAAAAAGAATAATAGAGTGCATTGTTAACGTGAGGACACCCCACAAATATATTTTCTATCCACTTTAGACTCTTTCTTACAGACTCGCAAAAGCGCTACTTTGAAAAGCTGTCGCTGTACTGCGATAAGTACGCGGAGCAGATCCCTGTCACCTTTGTGTTAGGTAAGTACACCATCTTCGAGAGACAAGGCGTAGCTGTTGGACCTTTGGCTATTATGGCACATTCGTGAATCCAGGGGCCTCAGCCAGTATTTTGCGTGGATGTTTGCGTGATCTGTCAAATCCTGTTCAATGTTTCTGCCTTTTTAATTTTTAACCCGCTAGTTGGTCCAGCATTGTTGTGTAAGTCGGGCAGGATTCACAGTCATGCTTGGAAACACAGATTTGTGTGCCTGCAAGGCTTTGCCACACGGAAGAATAAATGGGAGAAACAAGGCAAATTACATCCAGTCAGCCAGTTATGGCGCTGGTCAGGCAATTATCTCTAAGATATAATCCTGTATGGGTAACCGTAAGTGGCGGTTGTAGGTCGTTGTGATTCTGTGTGTCTTCCGACAGTGTCTTGCCAAGTTAGTCCTAGTCGTCAGTGAAGCGTGGCATCACCAGGCAAGTGTGAAATAGTGATTGGATGGGCCTGCTATCAGAACAGGAGGAAAAGGTGATGAAACAGAAACAAATTCAGACTGTAGCAGCATTGGCTGGGAGCGTCTAGGAATTTTAAATGAAACCTCAGTTCCCTGAGGCTTGTAGACATTAAGGGGATATTCAGTTGTCACTTTTAGACCAATCTTAATTATAAAAAGGTGTTTTCATCACCGATCTGAAAAATTATGAAGCTCAAACGTTAGTAGGAAGGTCTGTGTGAGGTGGAGGTGGTTGAGCAAATCTTTAATTATCAGTATGCTCACTACCAGGAACCAGTCATGGACATTGCAATAGTGGACATCTAACGTTACACGTCTGTTGTCTGTTATTTCATTCAGGTGCTTTTTAGGCCAAAGGTTCTTTCGTACACTGCAACCTGATTGGCTAGTTTCTGGTTCAGCTGATGGCCATATAGGGATGGGACCTGCCTGCATCCTGCAGCTTGACCCTGTATTCAGGCATATAAAACATATAACATTGTGCATAAAAGTATTTTCTGTGACATGAAACATATGACATAAAGAGTTTTGTTTGGCGCTGGTGCAGCGGGTTTTATTTTAATTTAAATGTTCTTTCACTAAAGTCTCTTTAGTTTGTGTGGTTGTTTTAAATTATTTTGTTGGCTTCTTTTTTTATTATTATTTATTTTCTCTCTCCCCGGGGATTGGTTGGTTTGGCCGCGCTGATAGTTGTGTCACAGGGTTGCTTTCCCTCAGTCTGTAGCGTGACCGGCTGAGGAGAGGCAGGTAAAGAGGAACCTGTCGCACTGTTGGCGTGGCTAAACTCCAAAAATAGGTTTAGTTGATGTAAAAAGTTTAAAAACCAAACACAACATTTGTAAAATAGTTGAATAATAATTTCTCTATGTTTAATATTTGTGTTTTATAATTTTTTATGTTGTATAAAAGTTAATTGGGAGTGGAAGGTTTTCGCACGCTTAGCCCTGCGTGTGAGGTGGCTAACCCCCCTGTTCCACTGCTTCTCCAGAGAGACAGAGAGTGCAGAGACCAGCAGGCATGGCGTGTGTAGGGTCTTTCACCCCATATTCTTTTATTTATTCACCCAGAATCCATCCCCTTTTCACCTTCCTGTTCATCCCATAATAAATGCAACTACCAGCAACTTGGACTCGACCATCTTCATTTTCTTACGTTTTGCTCGAGCACCACAAAGCACAACACAACGCAGAGTCCGAGTAGCCGGCAGTCCCGCAAGCCGAGAACGTGGTAGTGGAGGATGGACCGGCTACACTGGGACCATCTTTCCGTGCCAGTTGTCTAGGCTTCCCCCCCCATCAACCATGAAACGTCATGTTTCTGTGTCCCTGGCAGGTTTCTATGTGACCCTGGTGGTGAACCGCTGGTGGAACCAGTTTGTGAATTTGCCATGGCCAGACCGACTGATGTTCCTCATCTCCAGCTGTGTGCAGGGACGGGACGAACAGGGTCGTCTCCTGCGGCGCACATTGGTGCGCTACGTCAACCTCACCTCACTGCTCATCTTCCGCTCCGTCAGTACTGCCGTCTGCAAGCGCTTCCCGACCATGGACCACGTGGTGGAGGCAGGTACGGCCGCCAGTCTCGCTCCTGTTTCCAGGCCCTCCCAAAGCCTGAAACCAGGCAATCCATGCTGCTGACACTTCCAGAGCAATCCCTGGTTGAAGCGGTGGCAGTGAAACACCAGGTACCCTGTTGTGACATTTCAGTAATGTTCTTACAATGCTGTTTATTAGCTGAAAGGTCACATGGCAGTAAACCGATCTGGGACCAGAATGAAGTACTGGACATTTTTTTGACAGACAGAAGTACATTTTAAATTCCTTTGGATGTAGAGAAGACAATATTTTATCAGTATCATTCCGCGCACTTTACTTACTATATAGTCAGAAATCTGATAGTGTTTCACTATTTGCTGTCTGTTTGCCAACGTCTTAATTTTTCTCAGTCAGTGTTTCTTCTCAGACTTACACTTGCCAAACAGTACCAGGTCATTTTGCTGCTATATTACCATCATCTCTGTGGAATCTCTGACCACCATTGCACAGCATGCATGGAGCCTGATCACCATGGAACATATTATAAATAGCCACTGTAAAAATAACACCTGCTTATTCTGGCCAGAATGGTCTCACAAAAGCTTGTG
This sequence comes from Chitala chitala, assembly GCA_025773905.1. NCBI lineage: Eukaryota > Metazoa > Chordata > Actinopteri > Osteoglossiformes > Notopteridae > Chitala > Chitala chitala. Next base: position 795 of record JABJVR010012177.1, on the reverse strand, counting down.
GAGCGTTTCGTTTGGGACAAACAAGTTCTAGTCTTTTGCAACGTGTTACCAAAGCAGGATAGTTGTAGAGACATTGCTGTTGCGGTGAGGTCTATTAATGAATTAACTAGCTAGATACATTTTATGACATGTAATTTACAAGCTGGGGAAATGTTTAGTTTTCCTACAAAACAGTAGATGTGTTGTAGTATTTACTGTTGCCATAGATGCAGTCATATAATTGACAGACTCCATTCATCTTTCTCCTTCATAGGCTTTATGACGCCTGAAGAGAGGAAGATCTTTGACAACCTCAAGTCCCCCCACCTCAAGTACTGGGTGCCCGTAGTGTGGTTCACCAACCTGGCGTCCAAGGCCAGAAAGGAGGGCCGTATCCAGGACAGTATGGACCTGCAGACTATTCTCAATGTGAGTATGATATTTCTTGAAGTGCACAAATGAGCCACGAGGCAACGGCTAAGTTTAAGCCAAGACTGGGGGGAGGGGGTAGAGGGGAACAGGGTCACATGTCAAAAACATCACTGTCCTCTGAGGTCTGCCAAGGACAGGGTCAAGGCAAGGTCTGGTTTCAGAGGTGGAGGTAGTCTAGCCACTGGAACAGTGAAATATGATCGCTCCTTGAACTAAGCTAAAGTTAATGCCTTAATTCTTGCTCTGTTCCTCAGTGGGTAAATGCAGACCAACCGTCCGGGGGGGGGGGGGGGGGGGCCAAAATTACCATTTTTGTTTTTAAAGTTTAAAAGAAAATAAAAGGTTAAGGCACAGGTGGGCCCCCCAGTTTTGGTACAAAAGGGG
>JABJVR010012167.1:21220-44121 GCA_025773905.1 Chitala chitala | reverse complement strand
GTCACTTCTTAGACTGCTGCCCCCGCGACCCGGCCCCGGATAAGCGGTAGATAATGGATGGATGGATGGATGGATTAATCAGTGTTAGAATCAGTTCATTGTAGCAAACCGTTCGGAAGAATTAACTGGATTTATTTGGAGAGGAGAACTGAAGCCTCATAAATATTCAGTATAATAAAATGGGAGACGTGAGTTCGTTTCGGCTTGTACACTGATTGCCTGGTTTATTTCCCCCCTACTGCGTCACTCTTGTGTTCGGCCGAACAGACAGCAAATTTCGAGTCTTTGCGGTTTTTTTTTTTTATCTAAGCATTCGGATAAAGGCTCTGTTATTATTCAGAAGTATTAGATTTTAAAAATCACAGATTTAGTTTCATTTTCCCTCATTTGCGTATAATTAGCCATACAACCAGTATCGATTACACACCTGACACGAACTCCTTGTTGCTAAGATTCCTGCAAAACAAATGAGCTAATTAATAGATTCCAGGAATTAGATTCATTTTACAGTTAAAATTAAACTTACGCCTCCTCGAAAAATTTGATCGATACCATTAAACGTTTTAAGGATTGTAGGTTAATGCAACATAATTAAAACGCGTGCAAAAGCAAAAAGACGACCGTCACAATAATGCTTCAATTACTAAGAAACAAAACACTAGTAAGCATTTTTTTAACCATTTCATGAATCTTAAGTAAGCAAAAATTCTCCCAGGATTGACGTGACAAGCACGCAGTGTAACTTCAGACAGGTACTGTAGGGGAAACAGGTGCGCATGTCACGTGACACCACGCACACGGCGCTCCAAGTTGAGTAGGGCTGCTGCACTAAGTTTCCATTTATTTTCCATTTCTTTTGTAGTTTAACATTAGTCATTATTGGTCGGTGTTTAGTATTTTAAAACTGTTATACGAACCAAACCAAAAAATCGGTTATTTAGTGTAAAATGTTTTACACTTTGAAGAACGAACTCTTCGGGGGAACAATGGTAAAGACACAAGCGACGTTTCTGCTCCTGACATGTACGTTCTGGAAAGAAATACATGGAGGTAAGTGGAAACCTATTTAGCAAAGCGCGGTATCATATCTTCAATTAGTCTGACTATTATTTTGAAATGGGTCGAAATTGCAGGTTTGGCTTAAATAGTGATTGCGTCAAGGTGACGCGGTAGTTATCCATTCACAGTTCAATGTCGTACTTCTGATCACGCGAACATTATTATTATTATTATTGTAGTAGTAGTAGTAGTAGTAAAATATGTTCACCATGTGCTCTTGGTACATCGTGAAGACATATCAGAGACCGATATGATGCAAAATTGTTTAATGTAACCGAATAATTGCAGTGTATTTTGATCATAGTTTTTATTGAACTGTCTTTTTAAGAGTACGTTCACGGAAAAGTTGGGCTTCTTTCTGATAGTGGCAGCTTTTTGCATGTCATCCATCTGTACAAATTGTCTTCAAAAGCACTGGAGCAAATGGAAGTTCCAGATTAAATAGCGTTCTGGTCTCTTCCTAATTTCTGCTTTCACTTGCGTATTGTACAACAGTTTTCCTCTTCCTGTGTGCAGTGGTATGGGGTTATGTAAAGGTGGCATTGCCTGGGTAACCCAAATGACGTTACCATTGCTGTTTATATTGGTAGGACTTTAATGCTATGCCTCTCTGTGATATAATCCTTTTCCGAGAGTCCAACTACTGTCTGCAGATACACACGCTAAGATTTTGGTAGTCACATCCTTCAGAGACTTTAACTGAAACCACTTAAGAATGAAAGGCAGGCTATAATCTGACTAATGTGCTAAACTGTGTAAAACTTGGATCTACGTCAGCCTAGAAAAATCATAAATGATTACTCATTATTTCAGTTGTCTGTATATACCCCAAGGTGTACTCCTGCCATCTGCAAGTGTGACTACTCTGCTGACTGGTTATGGAAAATGCGTATCGTCTTCAATTGATGAACTCATTTACATGGTGTGTGTGTGTGAGCTGTGCCCTCCTGACACATTGTATGCTCAGCAGTGCGTGATCAGCCCATGTTTACACTGCAAACATGATCTTCACTCTGTGCACTGGTGTGTCAGATAACTCACTGCTCCAAGGCTGCAAAAAAAAAAAAAAAAACAAAGGGAGGGCATTCAATTTACCTCCTCACCATATAATGTCCTCTAGTGTGTCAATATTGTACATCTGTCATCTGTAACAAAGGTTTTTTTGTTTCATAACTGCACTCGACGCAATACATTTTAATATTTTTGAATGTGTTTCACAATAGTGTTGCAGGTATATTGCATGAGTGCTGTTTAATAGCTGTATAACAAACAGCCCCATGATAAGGCTTCTTACTATTTATTCAAAGCTTGAGTAAAGTGTACTAGCCTTGCTGAAAACCTACTTTATTGAATGAAAGAATAAATGGATATTTTTTGATTAGCTGACATTAGACATTAAAAACCTAATGAATTAAATCTCAAAATAATTTTTCGACTATAAGAGTTTGGCCGTAAAATATTTTTGCCTTGTCTAGACTTAGATAAGAATGTGTAAAATTACTGCATATATTTTGGCATGAAATCTATACGCAAGATTTACCGGAAAGGGTACATTATGATGTTGAGAAAAAATTAAAAAATCTTTTTATGTTTTTTCCCATCTTACATATGGGGTTCACTGGGAGAGAGACAGAGCCTCATGCAGGTCATTTTAAGGAGTATTGGTGTTAATGGCACCGATTCGTAGTTACAAATTTAGTATATTTTTCATGTTGATAAATCCAGTCTCCACTCACATCACAGGCAGTTTTTTCTCCTGTAGGCTGTATGCAGATCAGAACCCTCTATTTTTACTTCACTTGGTCATAAAGATGCTTTATTGTGCTGTTTTTTGCAGTTAGTTCTTGGCATGCTCATTCTACAGATACACTTAATTTTTATATTTGTGAACAAAATTATGTAACTGAAGCTAGTTTATTTATATGGATATGGAACCAGCTACCAAAATATTTACCACATCATATTGTGAGGCATATCATGTATTTTTTCTGATGGTTATTCTCGTGGCTCTTATACACTGGTTGTCAAAGATATGTACATTTCGACACGTGTTTCTCTGGTATTTATCAGCTGTTTTATGTGCTTGAAAAGTTGTATTCTTTCTCTTCACTATAATCACTGCAGAAGGACAGTTGTCCCCTTAGATTAAGTGGTGTTAATCCTTGTGGTTCTATTTGTATGATAACTATAGTTAAAACATGATTAACTTTGTATGGGCTGCAGGAAGGAAGGGTGTGTATGCTGAAAAGCTGCAAATTGTGGCAATGATCAGTGAATGTAGGTATAGTTCTTGTACAGATTACAAATGGTAACACAGAATATTTGATGAGTGATTAATAAACCCAGTTGCTAGCATGCACAGGACATATTGATAAAGATCTTAAGTTATAACCAAACAAACTGAGGAAGTGAGCAAAGACTTAGTGGATGAAAAGGAGGAATTTCACATGCAAAGTTATTCATACATAAATAGGACTAAACATGATCAAATACTATATGACGGATACAGGGCTAAAACACATTATATTTAGACGTTTAAGTGCTTCCATCAATGACTGTATACTACAGCACTGAAACACATTCTAACAAAATACTTTGTGTTGTTAAATTTGTAGCATGTCAGTCCAATTAGGCAATTTTGAGGCTCTGTAATGAAGTGGTAAGATCTCACAATACTTTGTATAACATCTAAAAATATATGTTTTAGTTCACAAAAAGTTCATTAAATACCAAAGAGACTTAGTCCTGAAATTAAATACCAGCTGGTGCTTCCTGGATTGCCCATTCATCCATCCAGTATCCAACTAGGTGTCTGGTTCAGGATCGTTAACAGCTACAGATTGCCATTCAATAAAGTTTTAAAAAGTATTATATTGTTGTTTTTACAGAAATACATATAATGGAGACATTTAATGTACAAAAATTTGAAGGGTAAGGAATTCCTTAAATATTTCACTTTTACGGCTTATCGTGCACATGAAGCATAAATGGGAAATAAACGCAGCTAAAGCTGGAAAAACAAACATTGTATTCAAGGTTTATAGTAGGTTTGCTAATAGTTTAGCTGATGCATAGTCTATAGATTTATTAACAGTATTTGATAGCATTTAACTGTATTTGGCAATAAAGATCCAAATGAACAAATCAAGCTGAATGGCCTCCTTTATTGTCTTATTTTTTATGTTTTTCTGATTTGGACATTGTTAGGGGGGATTGGCAGCAGTGTATATACATTTATTCCCCCATTGTTGGATGCTTACTGAAGTACAATAGCAAGATTGGTGGTACATCTTGCAAATTTTTAATCCAGCATATAAACACTTTTCTGAATATGAGAATGAAGCTCTGTTCTTCCTGCAGGGTCAGACTGTGTGGATGAACGTTATTTTATGGAGAAATCATTCCTAACGACAATTGGTGACCGCCAGCGTCTTTTCTGCCCCCTGGATGAGGCTGGGCTCCTGCTTTTGCAGAGCCAGTCTGTTCCTGATCTGCGGTGGGCAAAGGACTGTAAACCTCTGCCACAGGATGTCCCCTCCCAGCCTACCCAGGTCCTCCTTAACAATGGTACCACATTCCTGGAGTTCCAGGACCTGCTGCCAGAGGATCAGGGCAACTATACGTGCACCATTTACCTGGACTCTCATCCCAATGCCTCGTTCACTGTTCATCTCACTCTGAAAGGTAAAGCCTGGTACAGCAGCCAGTGTTCATTTTGGCAACTGATTTTAATGTGGTTTCAGTCTTAGTCTTTTGACTAAACTGCATTGAAGTTTTAGTCACATTTTATTCATTCAAATACTGATGGTGTTTCTTTTTAAAGTAGTTTTAGTTGACAAAGTAGTTCTCGTCTTCAAAGTGAAAGGTATGGAACTTTAACGTTTAAAATTTGTTAGTGGTTGCCATTTTTCAGATTAGACGGGGGAAAAAGGCAAAACTTCTCAAATATGCATTGCCAACATCACCAAATTTGGTAAGTATTTTCAATGTAGAGAATTCTGCACTACAAGCAGACGCTAAAACCGTAAGGACTGTCAGGACATAATAAACATTTTACAAAAAAGTAATAGGGTACATGTATTCGTAACGTTTTTCCTAAATGGAAAAAAATCACAAATACATAACGCTCATACAGCAAATGGTACTGAACTCGTATTCTGTACAGTACATTAGAAACTGTAGCAGTGAAAGCCTCGCAACCATTGTTTTTAATTCATTTTAAGGAAGACACTTTAAGTTACTCCATTTGTTTGTACAGGTATTGTCCTGAGAATCAGCATAACTGGAAAGAAGCTATACTGTACATGTGATTTTAGAAATCTCTAGTGCATATGAACTGCTTCATTTACCTCTTAATATTTCCATGTGATGGATAATGTCTCAATCTTTAAACATTACCATTGGAAAGGGGTGGCTCCTACTTGTCCAGTTTTTTAACATTTTCATTATTTTTCCTCAACGGCTATGTAAGTTTTTAGATTTTTTTTTTTTTGGTAATCTTAGTTTTTTTTCCCCATCAGTAAAGTTTAATTTTTCTACAATTAATATTTTGTTGTATTGAATATTTTTCATCTTAGTATTCATCAATAAAATTAACACTTGATGGCAGCAGGCCCTAGTTTGCCACTCCTGGTTATTATCATTTTTGCCTCTTTGAAGACACTTTCAAACAAACACGGAGTTGTCATTAATAAGTGTTAACCAGGGATATTTAAACACTGAATGGAAATCACATACAGCATTAAAAGTAAGAAAAAAATAATAATAAAAAATTTATTACTAAAAGGCCTTTTCATGTAATTGTACTTTAATTAAAAGCATGTATGAAATTTAACTTCAGACAGTGTGTGTGTCTTTGTAGGCAACCACAAAGCATCAAATGAATGTACATATTTACTGTGTATACACCCTGACTGGACTCTGCACAGAGTATAGCTGTCAAAGGTCAGCTCAGTCTTTTTCTGGTTCTTTTTATGCATTAACTGAGCTTGTGGAGATACCAAATGCAGGGCCACCTGCTGTAGGAGCAGTCCATCCTGCTCCTACAGCATGCTTTTGGAACACAGCTTATTAACGTGTGTAGGAACTTTCTTGTCTGCTTAGGTCAGTTTTGCATGTTTAGAGTAGAGGAAAGGGAGGCTGTCTGACTTGTGATGGCATCTCTGCTGTTGGCTACAAAATCTGTGTGAATGAATGTGCCCTTATACTGAATCCAATACGAGAAATGACAGTGTTCCATTTTTGTTCTGTTTATGGAAGACCAGCAGTCCCTGGACCTAATGGTGCCTGACTACTGAACATTAGCACAATGAGGCATGCTTAACAGCATGGACACAGTGGAGTGCATCTGTCAGCTGATCTGGCCATTTTTAGAGCAGGCAGATTACAATGGACTGGGTGTATTTCACATGCAGCTCTTTATAGGAAGAGCACATAGCTAATGATTGAACTGGCCTCATAGTTCAAGCACAGGGTGAAACTGGAACAATACTGACAGCTAGCTGGTAATACGAAATTGAGCTCAAAATAATTTTGAGCTGTTTTGTTCCTTGACAATGTCTGAGTTGTTTTACATCTGCCTTGCATGAAGAAGCAGTCCATTATTGTCAGACAGATCTCTTTTATGTCCTTGTGAGCTTTATTGTAATTTGTTTTGTAAATGTAGTTGAAAGTGAATGCTGTAAGTAAATCATCAGCCTGGTGGTACGCTGCCTACGTGCCCTTCAGCTTTGGCTGCATAACAGTGTTTACAAGGTTGATTTATGATTATCTGTTGGGTAAACTAAACGCCAAATTTCTCATGCCTTGTGGGGTGTTTTAGTCTAAATTGTTCATTTGCCAGAGGCGGTTGTCCTAACAGGAAGTTCACACCATCTTCTCAGAGTCGCCATGTTCCCGGCCTCCTGTTTTCGTGGGACCCGGTACCCTTGTGGAGCAAGGTGCTGTGCTGGGCTCTGTCGTGCCCCTGAACTGCACAGCCCTTCTACCCTGGGACCCTCAGTGTGACTCCACCATAAACTGGAGCAAAGATGGACAATGGCTGTCAAACTTCACTGGCCAATCACAGAGCTTTTCAGAACAGTAAGGCACTCTTCTTATGCACTAACTCTGCTACATTTACACTGACTCAGTAGACATAGAAATCATGGTCATAAAATCTCTAACAATTTTATATATATTTTTTATTTTTTTTTTTATGTGTTTGGATTGTTACTTAATATGAAACGCTTGATTTAAACATTTCAAACATTAGTGTACAATGTAAAGTATTTCCATTAATCTTGTGTCCCATGTTGAGACAGGCTGACTGACCAAGGGCACACAGTAGAAGAGTAGCAGATATACTTGTAAGCCCAAACATGTGGGAATAATTGTGTGAGTGATGGTATGTCTCCAGGTTCCTCTCAAGTTCCTCGCAGAAGATGGTGAGCAGCGTACTGGTACTCGCGTTCAGGGAGCCAGCTGACTTTGGGCTCTACACATGCACTGTGAGGAATATCTCAGCCCACTTCCTGGTGGAGGAAATGCGTAAGAACCTATGAGAACATTTACAGAGATGCTGTGGGACAAGCTTCCAAGAGTCCTTTGTACATTAGATGTGGGACCAGTGGCTGGATGGGGCATGGCTGGATGACACCATGTTCCCGTTTGTTTAAATTCCACTGCCTGTTACTGTAGCATGTGGACTATGTTCTCCCCGCCAGAAAACTTTGGCATGGAGCCTCCAGTCTTTGGTCCAAACTGCTACAGATTAACTTTGAAACTGTTATTGACTTGTTGGAACAGATGTTGAGGTTCCTGTATGTACAGTTAACTAAATAATTTGAAATGTCCTTGTACATTTGCTGATTTGCGTTCTGTCTGTTTTGTGTTTGGTCACATTTCACTCAGGGTAACAGATGTGTGTGTGCCTCTCACTCAACGTGTAGGTGCTGTGAGCCACTCTGCAGTGCTCATTGCTGTGGTGGTTCTTCTCCTCTTACTGGGAGTAGTCTTTTTGGTCTTCTCAAAGTGCCACCTCAACATTAAGTTGTGGTACAAGAATACCTATGGAGAATTTGAGATGAATGGTGAGCGATGCTCTTCTAAAGGCTCTCATGGAGTAAACTGGAACACACACACTAGAAACTCATTCTAACTTCGTAAAATATAACTTGATAACAGTGATAACGTTATGGTGATGCTTTGCTGATGGTAATTTTGTAATGTTATAAAAGATCTTAGCCATAAGGACTAGCCATTTCCAAGCATTCCTTTATGGTCATGCTTGTTTGTGTATTACATCACCTTTTATTGAACCTATTAATAAATGTGCTATTTTTGATAAGAACTGAATATATTAAGACTCAAAGTATGCTTCAATTTAATCACTTGTTTGAAATGAGTTCAGGATTACAGCAGTTTAATGTCAATATGAAGGTGGTCTCAGAGTCTTTATTTTAAACCTCACCAGCATAAAGTTTCCACAACAGGTGTTGCATACATCTTGTCATTTGCACAACCTGGCTAATAGCAGAAATGACTCTGCTGTTTGTACTTACCAGATGGAAAGTTGTATGATGCTTACGTCTCATATGTCAACTCCGAGAACGACAAGAAATTTGTCAACTTTATCCTTAAGCCTCACCTGGAGAACAAGCAAGGCTACAAACTCCACCTAGATGACGGGAACATCTTACCTGGTTTAGGTAAAGCAAACGTCATGCTGTCAGGGGAAAGAAATGGTGGGCCAGTAATAAACAACACTAGTGAACTTTATTGAACTAAAATATTAAGATGAGATCCAAATTAATACTAGCAGTAATCACACCAATAGACCATGGTAGAAAGTAATGAGAAATAAAAAGAAAATCCTTACATTACGCTTTTGTTTCTATAGTAGCTCATTTAACACAGTAGTATGTGGTAAAACTGCATTATGCTGTTAACAGGTTGGTAATGTGTGCTGGTGTCATTGCATTGCAAACTTGAATACATATAAAAGAAACCATGTTCAGTCAGTGAAAATAAGTCTAAGCATTTGGGCAGCCCAGATGGAGAAACACTTCGCCAAAGCTGCCTATGAAGGGCCCAACAAGATGCTGTCCGATAATGCTTTTGGCGTGCGCCTGCAGAGCCGTCGGCGGAGCTGCTGATGAACGTGAGCCGTTGCCGCCGCCTCATCGTGGTGCTGTCCCTGGCCTACCTGCAGCAGGAGTGGTGCACCAGCAACCTCAGGTGAGGCGTGACATCCACTTTAAAACGATATTACAAATCCTAAGCACTGTGATTACTGTGAAGTAGGGGTCCTGTTCACTGTTCTGCTCTCTCACTTGTGCACATACATAGAATTCTTGAAGTTAAAAGCCCATTTTCTCACCCACTGCTAGGCACAGCCAGCAGGCACATCCTATGCAGTCATATGGTTGTATGCAACCCTTACAAGTGTGTCAGAGAGTCAGGCCTTGTGTCGCTGTGCACAGGGAGGGCCTGTGGCGGCTTTTGGAGCTCTCCCGGCAGCCCATCCTCATCATCTGGGAGGCGCAGAAAGGGCACATGAATCCTGACACGATCAAGTTGTTCCAGGAAAACAGACATCGGTTTACAGTGTTGACTTGGGGAGCCCGCTCCATGGTAAGGCCTCTGCTAGCACACAAAATACTCGTTTCCCAGAGATGCTCAGATGCAGAAAACTATTGGTCAGTCAGTAATTGATTGTGTGAGCAATTGTGTACTGTATGCAGATTTATTTTTATAATATATATGTATGGTTGATGCTTTTTTTTTTTGCCAAGCTGACTGGCAATGTGGACCGTTGACTTAAATTGACTTACATTTGTATACATAAAGTTATAAACGTAATTGGGGACAAGAAACGCAAAAAGGAAACTCTTCATCTGGCTTAAAATTTACTTATTTTCAAATACTTTTAAAACACAAACACAGAAACAATATTGGTAACCCTTTTTGATTATATGAAAATATTGTGCACTGTATCAGGAATATTCAGTATACATAACTGTGTATTTGTATAGTATATATTATTATGCTGACTGGGTCAGATGTCCACCTACATCTATTTTTAAGCATAGTGACAATATCTACCAACCTTAAACAGTCATGGCAATGTAAAAGTGTAGCCCCAGTTGATAAAGGTGTGCAACTGCTATGTCCTCACAGACTCCATCATCAACATTCTGGAAGCAGCTCTCCCTGGCATTGCCCCGGAAAATGGCTTATCGTAGCCCTCCTATGACGGACCCTCAGACTTTGCTGCAAGACGACAGGGACCCCATGCTTACCACGCATCCTGAATACCTGGACTGTCGCACTGACCCTGACTGTGACCCAGCAGGGGATCTTGGTAGGAGCAGCCAACATCCAGTCTCATCCTGAGGCTTCACACTTTAAGAAGTTAATTTCACATGCATGCGTTTGAATGCCCCAGCCTTCATGATCAAGGTGTCTCCAGGGTAACACTCCACAGTTTTATGGTAGCTTAATGACCATTTCTCTTGTTTACATGCTTCACTGCAAACACATACCTTCACTAATGCAGAAATTTAGAGCACTACTAAGCCAAACCTTAGGAGTCTTGATTATATGAGGTTATGAATGGAGGTCTAATGCAGCAGAAATGTCTCAGTTATCCATTAGCTCAATGATAATTGTAGTATCTCTTCATCAATGTTATTTTCATATGACTTCCACACTGAAAACCATTCAATACTAGTGAACCATGTGGGGTGTGTGAAATGATGAAACATGCAGAGCAGCATCATCATAGCCTCCACTTCCTGTCCAGGGCTTCGGCTGCCTGTTTACAAGGCCCTGACCTTCAGAGCACCTACTCTGCCCACTGCCTCATCACAACCAACACAAGACACAGAGCCGAAACCCTTCGATATTGACGTCTCTGACCTGGGTTCAAGAAACTACGGGGCCCGCACCGACTTTTACTGCTTGGTTACCAAGGAGGACATCTGAAACACGACTAGGGGCCCTCATGACCCCCGCCTTACCCTCAGCCCCCCTCTTCGCATTGTCTGAGAAATTCTTTCCAGACAAACAGCTGGCCCAGGTAATTATGAGTGTACAGGAGCTCCTGACTGAGTTTGCATGGCACAAACTTCCAAAGAGGCTCATGATTGTTGTATGTAATGCATAATTCTGTTGTTAAAACACTCGTATGCATAGCGCTTTGGAGGAGAACACCACCTACCTGTACAAATTAGAGAAATATCTCCAAAGACTGGAATAATACCACTTTTAGTATATTGTGTATAACAAAACTGAGTACACCCCTAACATTTTTGTTGACAAATCTACAATAAGTAAAACATTAAACAAGAATGGAGTTCATGGGAGGACACCACAGAGGAAGCCACTGCTGTCCAAAAAAATCATTGCAGCACGTTTGAAGTTTGCAAAAGAGCACCTGGATGTTCCACAGCACTACTGGCAAAATATTCTGTGGACAGATGAAACCAAAATTGAGTTGTTTAGAAAGAACGGAGTGCACAAAACTGAAGTGTGTATTACGTAACTCCACGCATTCATACCACAGGTCTTTTACTCTTTCAGAAGGCACTCGGTAGAGTGGTTTCATCTGTATGTGGTGTTTTGTTTTTCTTTTTTTTTCTTTCCAAAGGATTTGCCTCAGTGCTGACTTGGACATTATTGAGGATGTTTGTTTCTCTGAGGTGTTATTGGTCAAAACCATGTTTACGACAGCTCTCTTGGGTTCCTTTGAGAATACGGGGCTCCTCCTCAATGTTCTTGACACCCGATCCTATATAGACCAGTGAAAATGCATGTAAAATGTCACAGGACACCACGCAAGGCATTGTTTTAAACATGGAATGCAGTGAATGGGTACCAAAAAGTATTGTAGTGCATAGAGTAGGCAACGTTGGATCAGTTTTACTGTACACTGTACAGGAAAGTTTTTCACCAGTTCTCTTGTCAGTTCCTGAATTACTGTTTCAGAGGTTGGAGTGAACTCTCTGTCCAGCTAAAACACTGTGTAGTGTTTTGCAAAAAGTGTGAGGCTGAGAACATGCTTATTGTGTAGATCTGAGCTGGGGTTTTGCTTCTCGAGTGTCATTTAATTTCACTGCTTACACAGAAAAATTAAAAATAGTAAATAATCTTAAAACCCTAAAAATAATTGTTGAAAGATGGTACAATATGAAATCATGTAACATTTTGGTGACATTTCATAGTAGTATACTCAGTAATGTACTCAGTTTTGTTATATACTTTAATTCTGAAGAGGTCTGGGGGCCTCATGTATTAATGTGTACATTCAAAACAGGCTTGGAAAAGTCCATTTCCCATGAATGCATCAGGGTTGTGCATAACACCATGACACCATACAGACTTAGCTGTGCACATTTTCACTGGTGTTGGCATCTTGCATTTATTGTCAGACTGATGAACTAAGGAGAATGCTTTAAAAACGTGCATTGCACATAATTCTGCAGTAAAGGCTTATAGAAGGAGCTTATTGTTCATAGATTCAGATTTGTGTTGTGATTGTGTAAAGATTAATTCATTTAATCTAACAATCTGCATTTGGGCATTATATTTAGCTTGTCAGCAACCTAAGTGTTAGAGTCTCAGTAATTAAGAATATATTCTATTTATGGAATAACTTTTCAACTTTAAGGCTTTTTAGGCTTTTCATTGTTTTAAACATTAAAATGTGGCCACGTTACTTAAATTTGTGTGTAGATCATGCATATTCGAAAATGGTGAGTTATGAAACTTTTGTGGTTACTTTGGGGAGGAGACAGGTGACCCCAAAAGACCCTGGGTATGTAAGATAAGACTCTCTACATATAGTCAAGGTATCTGAATGTCTCAGAATTGTGATTTATATATATATATATATATATATAATTTTTTTTTTTTTTTTAAAGAAATAATTCAATGTAAAACAAACTTTGTAACTTAGATTTTTATAAGTTTAAATATTGAAGATAGCCTAAAAATATGGTATCACATAAAGCATTTGTCAGGTATTTATAATTTTATATTTATACTTTGTTAAATGAGAGTTGTAGTATATCAAGAGTTATAAACTGTAAAATTGTGAAAATGTTTTTTGGACAACTGTGAAAATATGCTGTGCATTTGTATTGGGAAAACAAATGTGTTTTACCTCTACTGAAAGTGTTTGCTGTACTTCTGAACTGCAAGCATGTGAAAGCTGTTCACTCTCTCTCCCTTATGTTGCTGGTTTCAATTAAAAATGCCATCAGTCAGATGGTTTATTGTATGAAACTAAAACACATTTTTGTGCCTGCAACATGTAGATGTATAAAGCATAATGCCACAAGACTAAATTCCGTACTTTTTGTAGCTGTGATATTCAGAGCAGAAGGCATAATTCCAACAACCAAACTGTACCTGTAACAATGCAATGTCTGGTATTTTCACTTCATGTGACAGAAGGGGGCACAGTACTCCTATGTACTGTAAGTTTTTGTTCAGTATGGATCTAATGTGTTACCAAAGCCAAATTTTCTCTTCTGGATAGGACAGTGGATCTTTATAATTAGTCATGCAACAGGCATGACTTGCATCTTATCACAGACAACACAGGGCAGAAAAAGTGTACACTACATCCTGAGTAGAGCATTACTCCTGTGCAGGGCATGGACGTTCCCAAATCAGGAATCCCACTCTTTTTGGCCTACATCACATTTGACTGAAGGGCAAAACCTGAGCACATGAAATGTATTCACTGAGTGCATGGAAGATTTATAATTATAGAGCCAAGAGCTGAATTTAAACCTGCAGTCCTAATGGTGTGATCCAACAGCTCTACCCATTTAACTGTCAACACTATGTAAATGTGAATCAACTGAAATTTATCAGAACTGCAGTAGGTTTTAGTGTGTATGTATGCAAAATGTAATTAATGCGTTAAATAACCAGAGATTTTCATGGGTCCATATTTTGTGTAATGATTAATCAGTGCTAAGAAAAAACATTGTGAAAGGTTTTTTTTTTTTTAATTCACTTCCTCAGGTATGAAAACAGGATTTTCAACACGTTTGGACCAGTCGGCCCTTACAGAGTTTCCTGGCACAAAATGATTTTGGGTGGGACTATGCATTCTTTGTGTCTGGGAAGGTACAGGTGTGTGAACAGGGTGGGGTCCTGGTGTAAACCAGTCCTGCAAACACACAGCAAACTGCATTCTTTTTTTTCCAGGTTGCAAATATTGGGGGATCCAAACAATAGGACACGTTTCTTGGTTTTCTGAGTCACAGTGGTTGCAATTTTGGTGCGGGCGAGGTTGGGCAGGTTTCATTCTATGTACTGGCAAGGCTCTTGAGATAAGGACAGCATAAGGCTCTCTGCCAGCTTTCCATCACCCTGCCCCCACCTTGCTGCTCCCAGTGTAAAGTTTGGACTAGTATGGTGCAGTCATGCTAGTCACATCTCTCATGCCTCTTGCATGAGACTTGGCTCCTGGCTACATTAACCATCTTATCATACGTCTGCTGCTGCTCACACTAAACGAGGCGTGGCCCGTTTTAAAACGGATTTCAATGGATTATGCAGGTTTTTCCCGTTTCCTCTTGATTCAGAAGGCTTTTATTTCCCAAATTCATGGCATTCAACTCTCACGTTGCCTCTTCATAAATGACCCATAGGTGAGTCACAGGTTGTCTTTTATTGTAGCCATCACACTGAAGAGATAGCACACAAGCTAACCATTAAAATGCATGAACACACAGTACATGCTCACTGGTGTACCCCATGAGGCTCTGCAGTGTCTCAGGTGCTAGAGTGGACTGAGCAACATCTTGTTGTCCTTCTAACCTCAGGCCTTCTCAGGAAGCTTGTACACACATAGCAGGTACAGCAACATAATATTTAAGTTGGTGGTTACTGGAAACAGGCAATTAGTTATAAGTTTTTATTAGTACAGTATGCCACAAAACAGCTTGGATCCTAAGGGGAAAAAAATCTATGAACAGTGCTATAATTTAATAGCATTCTGAAGGATCTGTTAAAATATTTATATACAAAAGATACAACATGTAAAATAGAAAAACTCTTCCCAATGTAATAAGGTGATTCATTTTACAGCATTGTTGGTTATACACATTTTTATATTTCATATGTAATCTGAAAGGGGGGTGAACATTTTTTAGTTTCATTCTTAAAATGCAGAGTTAGCAGAAAAAAATAATTTTAACGGTTAAAATCGAGAATCTGTGTAGTGAAAACATACTGAATGACTCGTTATTTAAAGAAATTTTTTCAGATGAACAGTAACACACAGCTTGCCAGACACAAGACCTGCTGATTTGCTTTTGGGCTGTGTTTGAAATCAAGCACTACATACTATACACTCAGCCATAAAGGGAGCCTGACATACTCTGCTGATGTACTGTGTATTGAAAAGTGTGCAGACATACAATTTCACATCTGGTACATATGTCAACCTCTGAACACGGACCTTTCATGAATTAAGAGTCATGCCTTCTCTGAACTGCTGAAATTATGGGATGCAGTAGTGTCCAGTGTCTGCATGCTTCAGATCTTGGCCAAATATAGTATGCTATGGATACTTTTTGCATGCCCATTGATACATACTATCCTTTCAGTAACTATAACTTTTTTGGCATACTATTTAAGATAGGTAAGTATGCAGTTTCAATTGCAGCCTTAAGATCAGGTTTTAGTTGCTTTATTGAAATAAAAATCTGGATTATTAACATGACTTGTCAGCTGTAGGTTAGGTGCTAATTAATTAATGCTCAATTAATAATGAAAAACTAGAGCAAGAGTTCTCAATTCCAGTCCTGGGGGAACCCCTGTGGATGCAGGTTTTTCCTACAGCCAATTCATTCATTTAAATTTGACCACTATCTTAAATATCAATTACATTGTTTGTCTGTATTCTGCTTGGTCATTTACATCTGTCTGCACTTAGTTGTCAATTTGAGAGTAAATAAGTTAGAAAAGAGTTAAATGAGAATCATGTGCTTTAAGGTCTGTAACAAAAATTATAAATCACACTTTACAACACCTCTTTCTTACTGCAGAATCAGAGCAGGAAATACCAGGATAATAATTAGACATGGTGTTTAATTCTACCCAGGATTCGCTAACTGTATTGGAAGTACAATAATTATTGAACAGCACAGACAGGCACCAATTATAAAAGGATTATTGTTGGTTAAGGGATTATTAACAAGAAATGGATTTTAAGATTAAAAATACACTAAATTACAAAGCAACATCTAAAGTCATTGCCATGCTTTTAAAATTATTGAAAACAAAACTTGGATTGACACAGTGATTACAGAAAAAAAGTCAAAGTTTAATTGAGTTTAAAATTCAATTTAATTAGCTGAAAAAAAAATACTGCACCCACAGGGGTCCCCAGAACTGGAACTGAGAAACCCTGCAGTAGAGGATGCCCTCCATGACCCTCAGTGACCAAAGTCAGACTCCCCCCTGCTTTAGCACCTTTTGGTTTAATGCAGATGCCAAACAATCAAGCTCAAACAAAGTAAGACAGTGGCAGAAAGTGTTGCACTGCAGACAGACCATTATCACCAATAACCCGACAAAACCCCCCATATTCAACATCTTCCCGCTTCTAATCATTATATACCTTTACAACTTACATTCTTGTAGCTGTCTTCTCACAAAAATATACACACATCAACTGGGGAAAAATATAATTTAAAAAAAAGTACATTTATCATAGAGCAGTCATTCTCTACCTGAGAGCTGCTACATGTGAAACTTGATTCTACTAATACGGATTTAAAAAAGGTACAACTCATTGTGCCACTACAAGTGTCTTAATTCATTAAGGTGCTGCATATAACATATCTAGTGTGTGACTAGAAAATACTTCCAGATTGCCTTAGACATGTACTCAGCCCCACGGTGGTTTTAAAATATGGATGATACCATATACTATATATGGGTCTTAATTAAATCTTTGTGAAGTTCATACAATTTCAAGAAGGAACACAGTAATATTACATGCGTTCCTTTTATTTAGCCTGCTTTTCCTTCAAATTGGTGAGCGTCTGCCTCAGTATTCTACAGATAGCTGTAGCTGCAGTGCTGGTCTGTCACACGGTCTCAAATGAGTTTTTCCCATTTTTTTCCCATCCTATGTGGTAAATAGCTACTTTCCCTTATTTATTTCACCCACTACAGTACATGAATTCCTCTTTAAGGAGAAAGAAGAAAAAAAACTTCCTCAAAAAAAAGTCTTAAATTTTGATATGCCTCCAAAACAAACAAAAAAAATTTAAGAAAACCTACAAAGGAATTTTAGTCGAAGTGTGTACCATTGAAGACAGCTTCAGCACTGCCACTAGAAAGTTGGCAAGTTCAGTATCCATACATGAAGTTACCTGTACAGGTAATCGTATCCATAGTGATAGAATTTGATAAATACAGCATCTGGGTTATGATATCTGGCAAGACAAGTGCTATGCTTTAGTGTGCTCAGCAGAAGCTTCAATCCAACCCTCACTTTCAGTTCCAGTTCCCACTCTCATGGGCATGCCCACCTGCTGTGCTGCCCAAAAACTGGTCTTCACCGTAGGATCATATCAGTGTCAGAATAACAACACATTTTGTTTTTAATAAATGCAAAAGGAAAACAAAAACAGTCTTTTGGATAAGCTTAAATAAAATTCTACATTTGCCCCATGCAAAGCTTTCACTCTGACCTTAGTGTTACCACTGTTTAATGGGGTATTCAGTGGGTTGCTTTCAATACACATTCTAAGAAAGTCACATTAGCTAATGACACAACCGGTATAAAGTGACTTCCCAAAATGCTTGAGCTGATGTGTCCAGTCCGGTGACAGAAGCATTATCCAATTTTAAATTGGTATCTCAGAAAAATCCTTTCTGCTGAACCCTTTCTGTAAAAGAGAACACAGGGAGGCTACGTTAGGCGTGCACCATCACATGTAGCATAATGGTCATTAAACTTGATCCATAACAGAACACTGAAGGATAAAAGGATAGATCAAAAAGCCTTGAGGACATTCTGCACTCTGCATTGCATCTGCAAGTGTTGTGCTTTAGAAAAAGCAGAGGTGCTTGTATAACATAAAGCTGAAAACCACATGTGGTATTAGATAAAATCTGATGACAAATATAGATGAAACGTGTATTGGAGGTATTCATTTTATTAAACTGGAGACAATTAGGTCCATGATCATTGAAGAGATTCAATAAAACATGGGACCCTTCTGCAGACGTGACATTCAAAAGCACTTTTAGACTTCGTTAAGTATTAATATGACGGTTATGTGACTGTGCATTGAATTCTAATCGATGTTTGTGCTGTTTGCATAATATATTCTTACCAACTATTTCTGGTTATGTACTGTACTTGCAAATTCATAATCCTTTGATGTTGTATACAGATTGTATTTAAGTGATATGGACAACTTGTCACGCAGTTTCCAGTAATGATGACTAACATTCAGAAAATTCCCAATTCATTCTGCTTGATGATATCAGATTTTATTTAAAAAGTAAATCAAGCCATTGGAAAAAAAACACTGGTAGCCGGCTGTGTGCTTTGTAAGCTGACTTGCAAGCGTTATCTCCTGGCAATCAGACAGGCCTCTTTTCAAGTGAGTCACACACATTCCACGGTTCAGCCAGAACACCGAGAGGGGGAGAAATGGGGTGGGGGCCTGAGAGATATGACCTATTACAGGAAGGTGGAAAATCATGAACGTAGAATGTGGGGGGAAAAAAAAAAAAAAACATCCATAAAATACTCAAGACTCTTTTCATTGAAGGTCTATGGTGAGTAATTCATAATTGCATCCAATACCAGAAAGAGACTGATTCACTGAAACCCAAACTGATGAATAGTTAATAATGCCAAAATATGAATTGTGTTGCAGTACGCCATTTGTGCAAGATGTTCCAGATTAAACCATACAACTACATTTTCCACCCCATGGTTCTCAAGAACCTTATCTTAGGTGGGAGAGGCACTGTTTTAGCTGTGACATTGGGAGTACCCATTTGGGAACATTAAAACTGAAGGCTATGCAGCCTTAGAGAAACACTGCCCTCACAGAACCCCATCTGTGCAGCTTTAGAGAACAACTGCCTTCACAGTACCCCAGTTGTGCAGCCTTAGAGGACCACTGCCTTCACAGTACCCCAGCTGTGCAGCCTTAGAGGACCAGTGCCTTCACAGTACCCCAGCTGTGCAGCCTTAGAGGACCACTGCCTTCACAGTACCCCAGCTGTGTAGCCATAGAGGACCACTGCCTTCACAGTACCCCAGGTGTGCAGCTTTAGAGAACAACTGCCTTCACAGTACCCCAGTTGTGCAGCCTTAGAGGACCACTGCATTCACAGTACCCCAGCTGTGCAGCCTTAGAGGACCACTGCCTTCACAGTACCCCAGCTGTGCAGCCGTAGAGGACCACTGCATTCACAGTACCCCAGCTGTGCTGTAGCTCCTTACCTCTTTGTAGTCCTTGTACAGCTTCTTGTATTGGAACATATTGTTGAGGACTATGGCAGCTGCCTTAGATGCTTTTAGCTTCCCAGGACTGTGAGTGAGAGAGAGAGCATGTTAGGAGACTGACATGAAGTTCTCCCAAGTTTACAGCCACACCTCTGCTGGCAAGCCATCACTGTGGAGACATAAAGTCTGCTCCTGCCTATTTGCCCATGTTTCAGCTTGCCTTCACCCAAATGTTATAAATGCTTGAGTACATTTCAGGTGTGTACTCTTAACTTCCTAAGTAATAAGCCACCAAAAACAAAAACAGTATGAAAACCCAGTTCAGAATTGACTCTATATCTAAAGCATACTACATGCTACTGAGCTTTCTCTAAAACATGAATAAAGTGGAAAAAGTATACAAAAATTAAATGGCCAAAATATGTTGGCCATTTGTGCTGCTTCAAAGTCTTAAAGAAAGACCCTAAATGATGTTTCTTTCAGTTTACAGAGTAGACTTCAACCAACCTTTTCAGTTACAACTGACATACTGATGGGTCAGCTCTTGAAGCACTACATAATCTGCTATAGAGGTATTAACATAAAAACATGGAGGGGTGGACTACACATTGAAAAAAGGAGTCAGTCTTGATATACCATAATCAGGTACAGAGTCCAGAGGGACTGCAAAATGTGGTCCCTCAGCTCCCTTTTACTTTCACACAGCTGAGCCTGTCCTATACCTTGAGAAGGGTGGATTTGTATTACATTGAGCATGAGATGATCCCTCAGGGCATCAGAAAACCAGTCTAACTTTCCTGAAGGCACATGACTGAGTAGCAAAAACAAGATGCATAAGCAGATCTTCATCCTAGAGTGCTGTAAAAATACAGGTTAATTATATAAACAAGAAAACCACGACAAAGGTCTGGCACTCAAGCAGCTGGCAAAATGGTGTCTGAAGCTCACGCGCTGACATTCGGGACTGTGTTATCTAATAATTACAGCACTAGTTTATTCAGGAATGTCTGATATGCCTCAACCACTGCTTCTACACTGGTTCTCTTACTGACATCCTGAGAGCTCACAGCTGCCACACACACACACACACACACACACACACACACACACACACACACACACACACACACACACACACACACACACACCACAGTTCCAGTTAGTAAGCATTAAAGATGTGCCTTCAGCCAAGGGACAGTACAGCGGTCAGTGCTTGTGACAGAAGCCATTCTTAGGTCAGTGAAAATACTTGCTATTGCAAAACATTTTCTGGAACCTCCTCCTTCTCCCTTTCCATGCACACCTGTTGTCATGGTCATCCTTGATGGCCACCAGCTTCTGCAGCCCATTAGAGGAGGTGATGCCTTGTGCAGCAACAGAGCTGGTCATCACCAGGTTGTTGAGAGCCCCGCAAATGTTGATCACAACATCGCTGGAGGGCTCCTTCTGCCGCCCATCACTTGGCAGCTTGGACACAAGTGGCTTTACTATTTTGGTCGCTGGACAAGAGAGCCGGAACAAGACTGTCAGGACATACAGCATTCCTGTGACTCTGCCCTTTTTCTGCAGTTTTGTCGTCAGTTTTCCCTTAGCTTTGGTGTGATATAGAGATATAGAGCTCCGCTCATGTGTTTACATCCCCCTGGCATGTACCATGCAACTGTAATTTGTGTGACATCAGTTTTTAACGTGATTAATATAATATAGGTAAATTCGTTTAATGACAAATGAACACACAGCTTCATCTGTTTACACTTACTAAATAAAAGATATGCTTCATATGATCAGTCATGTTTTCTCAGGACAGTGAACATCTTGTGAATTTTTCCACGAGTATGTAGAAACATGAACTGGACTGTACATTTATGCTACCAAACTGCTTCCATACTATAGCTTATGAGCTTTAACATATTGACAATTGTTATTTCAATAAGTAACGGTTTGATAATACAGCAGCAGTGTACAAGTCAAACACGTTTGCTATTTAAGTGGTGCGCGCCTTAATCCGTGCCTCACCCATATCATCCTTGTTCCTACAGTGGCGGGAAAGGTTCCTAAGGAGGCCAGTGAGCGAGCGGAGCTCCAGGTCATTCTCTGTCCGCAAACCGTCTAGTAGCACGGGCTCTATGTGCTCTAGCTCCAGTGCAATGCGGCTCAGCACGTTCGCCCACTACAGAGAAGGGAAAACGCAGATATATCTGCTCAGAAAGCTCAAATTATACCGATGATGGGCTCTGAGAGGAAGCACACAGAAAGGGCTGGACAGCCTAATAGTGGCTCACTGTAGTGTTATGGGTATTTGCTAAGAACTAGCATGCAAGAGCGACAGCGTACCCTGTGATCACCGCTCGTGATGTTGTTCAGTGCTCCAGCAGCCGCCTCGCGTGTCGTGCTGTTTGTCTCGGAGCTCTGAAGGACTTTGTTATACAGGCCCACTATCTGGGGGTGCCACAACCACTCCTGTTGCTTAGGCTGCTTTGCCACCTCTGAAAAAGCTGACTGGACAAGGTTCAGCTTCTGATGGGCAAAAGAATAGTTCCGCAGGAAAGGTCAGTACAGTTCAAACTACAGCTTATCTATCATATCAGTACTGTGTTTCATACAATGCCTCCTATTTGACCAAGAACGATGGTTACTATATTACAACACAGATAACTGAGTGAGCAAAATTAATAAAGGAAAAATGTCTGTCATTCAGAAAACTACAACTGGAATATTTATTTTGGGTGATAAATAAACATTGCCTTTTCTTTTTCCCCTCTCACTCAAAATTATAAACTGGAACTAGGGCCTGAATATGAAAAAGAAGATAAAAAAAAAGAAACACACATAAACATACCTCTTTGGTCTTCTTGCCCTGGGGGGAGAAACAACTAATGACGTGGTTCCTGTCAGCTGCTTGAGCCCGAGATGGCCCTTCCAGCCGCATTAGGGTGGAGGTCGGCATCTCACTGTACACCTGATAAGACAGGTTCCTCAGGACACACATGGAGTTCTCCATACCCTGGTGGAGAAACAAACAATGCTGAGAAGCAGAAGGATAACCCCTGACATGTGCTGCCCATTCAGGTGCAAGAATTGCCAGTCCAGATGTTGTTGGATCCCGGTCTCTGTGGGACTTCAGATGCAAACATGCAAAGCTGTTGATATGCTGATGTTCGTGACCTAAACTGCCTATCCATAAAAAAGGATAATAGTATACTTGTACAACAGTATACACTGAGATGCACCAGACCAACACACTAGTACAGCAGTAAACAAAGAGACGCACCAGACCGATGCACTAGTACAGCAGTAAACAAAGAGACGCACCAGACCGATGCACTAGTACAGCAGTAAACAAAGAGACGCACCAGAC